>JAJJMC010008370.1:6348878-6516378 GCA_023531435.1 Papaver californicum | reverse complement strand
ATGCCCTACTTTATCCGTTTAAACAAGACGAGCCAATTTCATTGAAATAAGATGGTCCTTTCATTTATGTCCAAATGTCGAGCCTATATGATATTACGTGTACCTTTCTTCATTTCTTTTTAGTGCCAGTTCCATCCATTTTAAATTGGACTACAACACTCAAAGCAACTACTTTCGTTGTTGTCGTTCAGATACTTTAGTTTTCTTGGTTTCTGCGCACCCCTTCTTCTTTTGCTTCGTAGGGGTAAAGGAAAACCAGAAAGACAATACAGGAGGCTCCTTGGACGTCAGTAACTTCGTTCTTTCTTGTCTTAGGCTTGCAATTGAACTGACGCCTTTAGCGCTATCTTTCTGGCCTGCCGCATAGACAGCTTATGCGTGGACTTCAATTTGGACCTGCGGAAAGATGAAGTGGTTCGTTCTGGTCCCTCGTGTCAGCTTCTAGTGAACCGGGTGAAAGATACCCTTATATGTAAAGCCTAGTTCCGAGCCTGTCTTTAATACGAAGTCTTATAATTCTTCTAAGATGACCCTGACATAGTACTCTCGTCCTATAGGTGTTCTTTTCCTAATCAACGTGACGCAAAGGATAGAAAAGGATAGCTTAGTCACAACCTTCTGTGAAGAGCATGGTTCTCCTTCGATCCACCACTACGGACTATGTTTTGAGAGGCACTGCCTCCGGTACTGAGCTACATTACAACCTAAAGAAGATGCCATTTTTCATTAGGATGACTTTGGTGCAGGAATTAGGGTGGCATATTTCCAGAATCGATCTAAAACAACTAGAATAGACCCTCCCGACTAGCCAGAGACCCAATACCTGGATTAGAGACTCTTCCAAGCTCTCGAAGGAATGCATTGGTAACGGCTCCGCTCCGTCCCTAAGACAACATGTCTTCACATCATCCTCCGATCTTAGGACAGGAAGAAGCTCTCTTGAGCAAAGCATTTCTACAAGGAGCACCTAGATGGACCTGCCCACTTTCATTTTTGTGTCAAAGAAATATAAAAAGTCACATAGTCAATGAATCTTTTCCAAGCGGGGAGAGAGTTCTTAAGGAGGGAAGAGCTGCCGCCAAGGCGCTTTTAGTGGATGTTTGTTTATCCCTAGTTAAAATATCTAATGGATAATGTGACTTGCCTGAGAGTTTAGAGCAGGGGATCGACTAATGGGTGGAGATTCGACCTAGCCTAGCTTCTTGATCGCTCCGCTAAAGAAAGAGCAGTTCACGAAGCAAAACCACCAGTCGATGGTGCGGCCGCTACTTTGTCAGAAGAGAGATATGCTAATCAATATCTGGCTTGAAAGCAAGTGCAACTTAGGGGATCTAGTTATAGGTTCAAATCCTATACGCCCTATCTAATGCGCCAAGCAAAGGAAAAAAAGGAAGGGGCTAGCTCTAAAACCCGAAGTGCTAAAGGAAGGAACTAGTAGTGAGGACACTTTTGGTAACCGACCAGCAACTTGGACCAAATTACATCGGTGAAAGGTGTCAGCCAAAGTGGCAAAAAAAGGACTCGCTTGCGTATCTTACTAAATTTAGATTCTTGACCATCTTTCTGGCAATGGAGTGGTGGAGTACACTCCCCTTTGATAGTTCCATACCTGTCAGAGATCTCATCTTCTTATAGTTGAGCCGGGGAACATAACTAGATTATTCTTATAGAGCTTTCTTTCCTCCATCGGGTTGATATAGCAGATTCTCGTCGCCATTTCTTTTATTATATCATAGAATAACGAATTGCTATTACAACTTTTGAACTCCAGTCGAGTACACGATCATTAGCAGTGAGAATTCCATCACCAGCAGTAATACAGTGGGCCGATACCTAATCCTTATTAAAAACAAGACGGATCTGATCAAAATGTTCGTAAGAAGCCGAAGAATGGTTACTTTCTTATTCAAGATTAGAGCATCCCTTGGCTCAGCATAGCCAAGCCCTGCCTTTTGCCCCCTCGCCTACTTCATTAAGGAAAGGTGAATCATCGCGAACATAAAACGAGGCATAGACCAGTCCTTTGATCGAGTTTGCTTCCTCTTCTCACTCGCATCAAACTTAGCAAAGCAAGGAGCTAGGCAGCACTGTAGCCCGATACGAACAGAGACCTCATCTACTCCTGTTGGTTGCAGGCTCAAGTACAGGTACCCTTTTCATATAGATAGGTTTGTCTCAAGCTATAGCATAAAGAAAGAAGATCCAGCCTACTGGTTGTTCGTGTAGATGTATCGTCGTAGCAAGCGGAGCTCGCAAGCATGACTCAATCTTCTTCCTTTTTGTCGGGATATGATAGGGTTGGTCATGCGGAGACCATTAGCATTAGTTAGCCCAAAAGTAGAAGGGATAGATTAAGTAAACCTATAGAGAGTGGGGTGGGTCTTGGTATAGACATGCTAAGATGTTCCAACTGACAATCCTGATCCCAACCAATTCTATCAAAATATGTGGAAAAAAAACATCTGAGATAGGATAGGTATGGGGATACATCAATTAAATAAAATGATTTATCCTTATCAGAAGTGGCCTACAAAACGTTTGCTTAAAATCAATGGTTAAACAAGGTCATTCTGGCAGCTATAAATCTAGGCCGCTAAGAGAAATGAAGTACTACTCCCATTGAATTACTAGGAGTTGGCACTCCCTTGGATTTTTTTCAAACAGCAGGAGTGGCAGGCTCACCCCGTTCGTTTGCTTTGTCCATCAGACGGTACCCCAATAACGAAGACTTCTGGCCGGTAGTAGATCCATCTGCAGAACGATAGCCACGAGCGTAGCCCTAAGTCATTGGTGAGGCTGGCAAGAAATCTAGTATTAAGGACTGCCGAGGACAGGTAGATCAACTATTCGACCAGAGAAACTGCTAACTAAGTAGCATGCCCGCCTTCCGCTAAATCTTTATGAGATCAGTGAGCGTACACACTTTCTTTCCGTCGGTACGAAGCACAAGCATATCCTGTGCTATGGATCTCCCTTCGTTTGCGTGATGGACATCTCTCTTTTCAAGGAGTAAGAAGCGACCTAGGGGTCGCTTACCAGCCGGGGAGATATAATAATTATTCTTAGCTAGCTTTCTTGAATATGTTAATATCTTTATCAGAATGAACTTCTAGAGATAGCAGAGCAATCTCATTGAATTGGGTCTTGCACCAAGGTTGGGTGAAGTAGGGGGACATGGATAGGACTCATCTCAGGTAAGTTTCAAGATCCCAGGATTCGAAAGAAATAAGGGTGACCGGTCATGAATAGAAGGGGGAATAAAAATGAATCCTTTGAGTCTGAGGGCTAAAGTGACCACCTCATAGTTTCGTGGCCAGAATCATAGTTGTCAGTCCTGATCAAATTTTTGACGAAAGAAGACTCACAATTGTCGAATATCTGGCTTCGGCGAGGATCTCATTTCTCTTTCTTTCAATCTAGATCGTACACTCGCTTCCCTATTCAGGCTCGGCGTAACCGGAATTAAGTCTTTCCGATCTCGACTTCATGTTCAAGCAAGAGCCTTATATATTATATCATTAACGAAAGCGACTAATCCGGATCAGGAAATTCAAAGTGATGTCATCCGATCCCATCCTGTCATTACTAGTAAATTTGGAAGAAGTCTAGCTTTGAATCCATAGACCTGGAAACCTACTTCAGAGACGCGGCGAAAGCCCCCGAAGGAAGCTCTGCTACACAAAGATTAGAAAAAATAAGGAAAGCCTGGCGGGGAAGAGCTCATTTGCTCGCTCGGTCAGTAACTTTATGCCCCCATCCACAGGCCAAGGCTTTGATCCTTACAAAGTAGTATCCGGCCAAAGGATGGTTTTTTATCCAAAATATACACCCTATACGGCCTCTTTCCCTGTCCTCTTCGGTCTAGTCCCTCACATGTAGGACATATGAGTTCTTTCAGACCTCGGGGCCTCTCCTTGGAAGTCGAGTCTCTTTGAGCCTCTCCTTAGAAGTCGAGTCTCTTTGAGCCTCTCATTGGCAGTCGAGTCTCTTTGAGCCTCTCCTTTTAGTCGAGTGACTTCATCCCTCTCGCATACGCTCGAGTCTTTAAAGATCCTTTGCTAAGGGCCTTCAGGCACTCAACTTAACAAGTTCAGGCTATCTAATCTTCTTTTCTTCCTTTCTTAGTCTTTGCTGAAGCTTTCTCTGAAGCAAAACACTACCACACTACCTACGAGAAAATATGTTATGCAAGAGCTCTACGACCCGCTTTCAAGTTCAAGAGGATGGATGGAATGAAAGGTATTTGTTCAGTTCTGCTTCCTACTATTATTGAAAGGAGCTTGCTAATGCGGTCAGCCTACGAACATCTCTTTCTTCCTTTCTTGAGCTAGTCAGTAAAGTGAGATCGATCGAACGGAAGCGATAAAAGAAGGCCCTTTAACAAGAGGGGTTGCTTGGCGGATATTACCCCTTTGCTGCTTTGAGCGAGAGTGAGGGAACGAAAGCAATAGCCCCTGTCTTTAAAAAACCAGTCACTTCGCCCCTCCAATTCAAGATAGGTTTCTGTCTTTCCAGTTGTAAGGCACTTTCTTTTATTTTTGGGCGTCCCCCTTGATTGGGGAATCCCCTATTGTGAACCGATTTAAGAGGCCTTTATACAGCGATTCTCGCCTTAGCTATCAGTACTGGGTGAGGAAGATCCTTTCTTAAAGGCTACGCTTTGAGAGTCTCTTTCTGTATCGAGGAAAGAAGGAACTCCCGCGAAAGGCTACCCCTGAGTTTCAGCTAGTCATATTGGGGCAAGAAGAGACTAATAGAAGGATTCCGAAATAGAAGAGTTCAATCTAGAAGCCACTACACTGACTTCAAGTTCTGACAATCTGACTTGACCTCTCACCTGCTCTGTCCCCAACAACGAAGAAAAAGAAAGCTACAAACGGGGCATTTTCGGGGAGTAGCCCAGCCTGCTTCTTATGACACTGACTGGCTAAGGCAGCCATTGAAAGGTGACTGAGACACCAGAAACGGAGACTACCGAGCTAATAATAGAAGAAGGAACACTTTCCGACCAGGTCCCATTAATTAATCATAATGATATCATGAAAATGCTGCACGGACCCATATATATAGGAACGGAAAGAGAATCACCTTGATACTAAACCAGATAGAGCCCGGGATCTTATTTGAAATGGGAAGATCTTGGATAGGCGGCCAACCTCCTGGGAGAGCGATGTGCATAGACCAGGTGAGTAGGGATGCAGCTTCGTGGACCGGTCGTCGGGCCTGATAGGTGGTGGTATCACACTCTTCTCAAAGGAACCGTACGTGACACTCTCACGTCATACGGCTCCGTCCCAGAATCAGGACCTACTTGACTTTGACCAAGGGTTCCTCGAACCAACCTGTCCTTGCATGAAAAGGAACTTTCATGGAATTGATAGCAGACAACGCCTACTCTACGAAGAAGTCTGCAACTAATAGAAAAAACTACTACATCGACACTAGTAGTTGAGTGTCGGGTCGTGACCGGGTTCGAGCTTCCCAAGCTCTATGCTATTGGGGAACTCTACTAAGGTCTTACCACCTTCTTGACTGACTTATTTGAGTCTTTGGAGTACTTTAGGATTATATTCTGTACCGAGGTTTTGTGCTTGTGGGCTAGGGTGAATATAGCAGACCAGCGAATATGGTGGTCGACAATCGTTCGGAATTTAGAAAAGTTATCGCGGCACCTGTAGTAGGACAGGGGACTGATAGTGATACCCGCGGACCACGTCGCTGACGTTCGTCAAGCAGGCTACGTGGATTGGCCAGGGTCTTTTTCTACTAATGAGACCTCGATCCCAAAGCCTTTGGAGTATCTTTTTTATAGAGGCCTCTATCTGTATAGGGAATTCGCTGCTGAAAGATCTCGCCCAGTGTCCCCTTCTTTCTCCCGCCGCCTTCCAAGTATACAATGACAACTTCTGGATCGTTACACTTATGCCCGATCGTGTGACTGCGTCTGATGGCACCTTGCTCCGATCTGAGCTATGCAAGAAGGAGATCTCCCTTGGTTCTTGCCGGATGTGCTTGATGGTCCCCCATAATACGCTTACTTTGGGACTTCTGACTCCTGCTGTTCCAAGAGTCTCTGCTAGTTGAACCGCGTCCAGTAGACTCCTTCTTCCTCTCATCCCCCCCATCAGCTCTTTGATCGGGAGACTCTTACCTAAGTTCTTAAACTGAGAATGGATGGCGGGGCGCAGGTGGAAAGCAGTTATATGGATACGGTGCTTTACCCATAGACGCTTCTCCTGCTCTCACAAGAATTGTATGGGAGTCGTCCTCGGAGGGATGAAGGGACTCACTTGCTTAGAGTGATGGACTTCCCGAATGACCGTACCGGGGAATTCTACCGTACTCCGTGCAGCTATTGTTGTTGGTCCTGCAGACCAAAGGTTCAGGCCATATTGTAGGAAGTGGGTGAGACGTTTTTGTATTTCTATGAGAAGCTCTACAGCACCTACGATTCCCAGTAGTAAGTCGTCGGCATATCGCACATAACAAATCCTTATTAATTCATGGTCTTTTAAGGGCTTACGGGCCAGGCGTCTCTCTGACCTGACAACTGGTCTCGCCTCTCCATCCATCTCTATCAGCAGGCCCCTTCTGCTGAACTTGCGGTCTCTCATGGCCCAATTATTGCGTTCTCTACCATAGAATTCGGCCTTCGGAACGGCGGCTCAAAGGAAGAGATAGGGGATTGATCCACTCCACCATCGGGAGAAGGCCCAGTAGGGTACTCGACCATCGGGAGTTTTCTTACTTTTTTGTCCTACAAGGAAGGTAGAGGGCTTGTTAAGGAAGGCAGCAAGGGCCGACGCTCCCCCAGTTTTCTGGTCCCCCCGGCGAAGGGGGGTGCTTGTGGGAGGTGTATGCCACGACGAAACAAGTGAATGAAAGGATGCTTTGCGTTGGATGCTCTTGACTCTCCCCAAAAAGATGGCTCTGTTTTCTTGGGGAACGTTGAAGCTTGCTTCTTCTACAGCTTGGTCATCAATACGACCTGAGAACTGTGAGAGAACCGATCTAATTCTCATCAGAATTTCGTACTTATGTCGGATCCTACCTATTTCCTGATCGATCTTGTGTAGGTAGATGTTGCCTGGTAGGGCCGATAGTAGTTCACTGTGTGGGACGGAGTCAGGGCCATTCATTTTTCGGCGTCCGGCTCCTAAAGGTTTCTGGGTGTGATAAAAGAACTTGGGATCGTCGATCTCTTCCAACAAGATTGGGATAAGTCGATGTCGGTCGATGATGTGCTTCCTGATGTCGAATTACAAAAACCAGCGAGAGGTTCCGGAGGATCTCGACTGAACAGAAGAGGTTAGCCACTCTTCTTTGATCCGTTTTAGGGCCGAGTGGAAGCCCGACCCGAGCGGATATGCGATGTGTCTGGAAACTCGGAATCGTAAATGGATTCAGGTACCATTCTGATCGCCTCTTTCATGATCTTTTCTATAGGTAGAACTACTGTGAGCGGTCTAAACTTCAACCATGATTTCTTTCTTCATATTGTAAAAGGGAAGCAGCTACCTCTATTGAAAGATCAGCTCCTGCCTTCATTTCATTGAATCATACAGCTCAGACTGGTGTCGCCACCTCTTCCAGGACCGGAATGATTATCCATGTCCGATGGGTCTACATCCTTCCCTGAATGTTGTCGGGTACTCTTCACTTCCCTGTCATTCTTGTAACCGTCACCTGTCATCCGCGCAGGTGTATCTGCACCCGCCTGAGTAGACTAGAAAGAAAGGTCGGATTTCCCGTATGAGCATTCGGTACTTGTATCAGTGAGGTTCCGTGGAAGAGTGATAGGGTCACCAACTACTGAGGATCTCCCCCTAATCTTAGATAGGTCGTCTGGGGGTTCACCGCGGTTCATTGCTGTGCTTACACACTAGGATACCCTCCTCTGAAAGATCCACGGGACCACCTACCACTAGTTTCATATCCGGTCGGAGGGATTTATTACAGGATCTCGGCCCTACGAATGTCAGATGCAAAGCCTCGCACCTCATTAAGATCATATTAGCATACTTTCCCAAAAAAAAGAGCAGACCCCATTGAAGACGGGAGTGAGGTACAACAAGGCCATTTTTGTCCACCGCCATTCTCACAGAGCCGTACTTGGACATTACCGCTCATACAGCTCCCAGCCGGCAAGCTACAGCGACCTCTACAAAGAATGGAAGTCTGGGTGAATCGACATTAAATACAGTAAATTTAAAGTAATGGAAGTCTGGATGAATCGACATCAAATAGAGGCAATTTCTATTTCTCTTGCTTGCGTTGTTGAGCCAAGGTCCTTTAGGAACTCGACTGCGAAAGAGAGGAAGTGAAGAATGAACTTAGTACATGAACGAATCATTCAAGCTGCCATTTTACTATTGGTAGAACTTGGTGAACCGGGCATACAAAAGAAGACTTCTTCTATTATGTGCAAGACGTTTAAATAAAAAATGGTTGGATGGCTCCTACTGAGCTCTAGAAAATCCCATGTCTTTCATTCAAAATGGTTGGACCGCTAATCACATTTCCCGGGACTTCATCTCCTCTCCTTTCAGTCGAGTCTCTAAAGATCCTCGCCTTACCTCTCTTATCAATGGAATTGACCGGCATGACGCTTGTGGTATATCATCTCAAGATTTGAGGTTTGGTTTAGAGACTCGGCTACCCGAAAACTCGTTTTCTTCCTTCTTTCCCTTTTTATACTTCTTCTCTTATGAGTTTACTGAATTCAAAGCATCGGATTTAGAGCAAGGAATTTTTAGTGCAAGTCCAAAAAAAGAGACCAAATTCATGTCTTCCTAAAGTTTAATCTTTTCTTATGCTTTTTTCCAGTCGAGTTGACTAGATAATTCATTACTGAAAAGGAAAACTTTCTTACCTGTTATTTTTGTTGGGATTTTGGTGAGAAAATAGAGGTGATTAAGGTATCTTAAAGAGGATCCTGGTAATAAAGTACCTTTGGATATTGCATCTAGAGATATAATTGTTTATACAATCAGTTTTTCATACAAGAAAGAACTAAAGAACACAAGTAGTTGATCGCCTTCTTCACTAGAGTCTCCAGTTGGGAGAGATTCCTTAGCGTTGTTCTCAGGTTAGCCGAAATTAATCTGGTCAAAAGTACAGATGTCTATTAGGGGAATCTTCATATACATCTGTTGGTCTTCGAGTTGGTAGGAAGAACAGCTACAGACGAAAGAGAAAGAACGTTAGCTCAACAGCGGAAGGCACAAGCCCTAGCTGCGGTAGCCGCGGATCTACAGATGATGCATATGGGAGCGCGCATCCTTTACACGCTCCAGGTAGTACTGGTGGCTGCCTTAGTCGCGTTAGCGTAATCCAGCGGGTCGCACACCGTTGGAACCTTTACTACGGATGGTTCTGGTAGCCATTTGCATGCACACCAGATATGTTTGAAGATAAGTCTTCGAATTCAAGAAAATTTCTTATATTAAAGTAAGGTATAGCAGGTATGGTAAACAATGCCCTCAACCTAAGGCTTGGGGGAAATCACACATATTCATCTTCCTCAGTTGGTTCAGTTAATCCTCACGGAAAGAGATATCAGTCGAAGGATGTGGAAATCATTATATGTATCAATTCTACAATCCCATATGTAATAATTTCATATTTCTCTGGTTCTTCAACCTCTCAAGAAGTCTGCAAAAGTATTGAAGAAACACTTTCTACAGTTTATTTCACATTGAACTCGATTATTATGAGGGATCGGAAATTTTTCACTCCTAACACTCAGTTGGCAAGATCCAACTTCCCACGCATATGATCTCGTTTACTTACCGGGCTATCAATTTATTTTATTTTATTATCGTTATTTATTTGTATTTTTATTTTTTACGGGTAGGTTTGTTCTTACCATGCAAATGTTTAACGATTTGTTTTTACCAATATGCTTCACGGTCCAGCTTCTTTCAATGTAAATCCATATTGTTCCCACTTTCCTCTTCATTCTAATAAGGGTGAAAATCCATACATGACTTATAACCGTCTTTTTGGAGCCATACTTGAGCCAACATATGTCATCCTCATGAGGGCCATCATACTCACTCTTTGAAACGTTAGTCCTAGAGTGAAATCATGCCACCTAAACTCTTCCAACTACTTTCCAACCTTCCTCGTGCACCATACGCCTTGCTTAGACGAATAACTGACAATGATAATGCATTTTTCATGCGCCACTGAGTAGCAAGTACTATCCAAGCCTTGGTCATGCCTTAGACAAGTACATAGTTGATAAGGGAATAATTCATATATATTTACCACTTAATTTATATTTGTTAGTGCTTGAATTTGTACTAATAATATATTTTTATTGTTTTATTAGGTGGTTCGCATAAAATCCGAGGCTATAAGCTAAACACGGATAAAATGGCTAATTGGTAGACTCTATGGAGTTGAGAGGGGAGCAGAGGTGATAGTATGTGGTACAACACGTGAAAAAAAGAGTGGAAATTGAAAGGCACGGAAAACAAAATAGGGAAGCTTTCTTTTAGTCTATGATGACAGCCAAACTAAAGGACAGAAAACAGAAAGTGACGAATAGCAAGGAGTACGGCATAGGGAGTGAGCTCCTCTTTTTGGTTTTAGAAACAAGTGACAAAAGTCTGCACGTGGGTCAAAATAAAAAAGAAATCTAGGTTAACCTAGAGAGAATGGACGGATGATGTGAGGTGATGTGGAAAGGAGACATTGTCTTTTATTGATTTGAGAAGTACGGGTGATTAAGACTTCACGTGATAGAAAAGAAAGTATGTTAGGTTTTGGTTGAGGTGTGCGGCTAGGTCTGGAAAATGGGTGTAGGCTAGGTGATGATGTGAGAGTCAGGAATTGAGAAGGAAAGAAGTTGAATGTTGTCTGACAAAAGAAAGAAAAGAGAAGAAAGAAGATGGAAAGTGGGACATGCCCACGTGCGGTTGGATATAAAATAGAGAATTTGAGTACGGTTTTGTGGATTTTATTTTTAGGTTTTATTTTTAGTAGACAGTACGAGACGGAGACAGTACCAGACGGCTGCGTGAGAAAAAGAAGAGGACGGCTGCATCAGAAAGAAGAGGTGGTGTCTGTATAGAGAATAAAGACGACATCTTTACGGAATACTGGTTTAATCCTCTCTACTTTTCTTAATTATTTTTATTGGTTTAGAGAAACCCAATCCCATGTCTTGCTAATTAATTTGTAGCTAGGGTTTAATGTTGAAACCACTTACAGTTTTAGATCAATTGAATCGATTTATTTGATCCAGAATATTTTGATTTGAATAGATTAATTTCATGATTTTATTTATTGATTTAATGGAAAATTAGTTGTTGCTTTTCCGGTTCTGTACAATACAGTAACCTATGCACAGAATTAGTAGGATAACAAATATATTTGCTTATTTATTTGATATTCCATGGTTTGGTTAAATCCTTAGATGGGGTATGCTCAGAAGAGCCTGATATTATTTGTGAACCTATAATTAGTTTCGCATTATTTTCTCCCTAACGCAATTAGATGGTGTATGCATGAGACTTAAGGCTTTTGATGCGCCATGCTTAGGGTGTCCCAGTGATATTTGCGACTCTAATACATATAATAGGTGATATCGATAGAACGAACAATAGGTGAATATTCAGGAGTTATGTTTCACTTCAGTAATTAAATAGAAATAATGGTGGATATTGAAAACCCTGGTTACTGTTTCTCCCATTCGATTTATTTTATTAGTTTAATTTATTTTTCTTGTTTTTAACTTTATTCCGAAAAAATCCAAAAAAAAAAATTGATTAGTTTATTGAGATATTAATTGCATTATTGTCCCCGCTCCCTGTGGGTTCGACCCGTACTTGCCGTTGTCTACTATTTAGATGCCGTGCGATTGCGGTTATTTATATAGGGTATTCTAGAAACCTATCAATTTTTGGCGCCGCTGCCGGCGAGCGCTTGTGGAATATTGTAATTAGTATTGTTGATTTTCTAATCGTAGTATAGGTTGTTTTTTTTTTTTGTATATATTTATATTTATTTATATTTATGATTTTTAATTCTATTTGACTCGTTTTGTGTTTTAGTATCTCTTTTCAGGTACTTTTTCGAGGATGATGGCTCCTTCTCAAGAGACGTCATCTAAGATGACACTTCGGGAATATATGGATTGGTCACGACAGAAGGAAGTTCTTGCCTCACCTATGGAGACGTCGTCTAAGATGACACTTCGGGAATATATGGATCGGTCATGGCATAAGAAAGTTTTTGCTTCACCTCTGGTAAGTGAAGAATCACCTCTAATGTTATATGAGAAGTATTATAAACACAGGTCACCTAGTTTGGAACAAAGATTGAGATTTCTGGAATACCAAAAATTATTTGTTTATGATGATCAGTCTTGTAGTGACTCTCTGTTCCATACAGAACATATAGATGACCATGTGGATGATTGTGTAGATGATTTGCCTAATCCCATAGATGAATCTATCTCACAAGATCATTCACCCGATTTAGAGGTTGTTTCTAAACCCCTAGACTTCCGAATGTTACCTAATTTAGGGTTAGAATTGTGTGTTTCTCAAGTTTTGCTGGATCACTTTGCATCCAAATACCCAGAGGACTTTCCTGTTTCTGACATTGTGCATGAACCAATCAGTATTTCCCCAACAATATTATCCCCATATTTTGTTCTTTACGCACTTCCAAGTGTAGTAAAAACTTTGTTTGGGGGTAATCCCTTATTTTTGATAGTTTCAATGTCTCCGTGTTGCCATAACATAAGTGTGAAACTGTCATTTGCAAATATTGTATTTTGGGTTGATCCCCAAATTTTCAGGTTGTTAGTGTATGAAGATTCTTTCTGTACATATCCAGTAGGTAGATTTTTATTTTCTTGTTTTCATTTTCTTTTTATGATTTTTTTTTTGTGTGTTCTTTGTTATTACTATCGTTTGATGTGTGTTACATAGAATACTGCTTTTCTTGCGTCAATCAGGTGAGACGTTCCAATCCCTTCCCTTTGATTTAAATTTGTTTCTCTTATTTATATTTATATTGCATACCATTTTAGGTTGCACAGTTTGAAACATTGAGGACAATGTTAAATTTAGGTTTGGGGGTAGAGTTTCTGAAAATTGATGCCAATAAGAAACTCCGAAATTTAGAAACTTGTGAACTATTCAGGATGACACTAACCATTCTAGGTAGATGAAAACATAGCTCTTATCTACAGGAATTGGTGTACCCAGCTAAATGGTCTATTCATATCTGAATGCACTCAGATGTTAGAAATAACATGATAATCATTGAACAAGCATATCTCGGAGTCATCATAACCATATCACTTTCTATTTTTATTTTTGCAATTTTATGTTTCTCTAATTGATTTGGTGGGGCCCTAGTATTTCCATAAGGTCGTAGCTCGGATGTATTAGAATTTTAATTTTGTCAAAAAAAAAATGACACTTTGATAGAAATATGTGTGTGTTTTCCCTGTCTTCTTCGCCTAAGCAAGCGTGGAATGAAGGATCCATGGGAACTTTCATGTAATCTGCTGAAAAGGAGCATGCGCTTAGATTCAAAAGATCTAATCATGTACTCGTGAAAAAAAAAACATTATGTATATAAAAAATAATAAAAATAGGAGCATCCGAGCCGGACTTTATACTAATATTTTGGGAAACATCGTTCACCTTAGTCAACATATGCACCATTCATCACTTCTGTATCCATTTTATAATTTATCCCTGTGTTTGAATTTGATTGATTTCGAGCAATGTGAATTTTTATCCAGCTTTGGATGTTCAATGATTATTTGAGTAGAGTTTGCATTCTTATATGAATTTTAGTACGCTAAGTGAAAACTCGTGTACAACAA
The DNA here is from genome assembly GCA_023531435.1 of Papaver californicum. Lineage (NCBI taxonomy): Eukaryota > Viridiplantae > Streptophyta > Magnoliopsida > Ranunculales > Papaveraceae > Papaver > Papaver californicum. The sequence continues at coordinate 6,502,523 of JAJJMC010008370.1, read as the reverse complement.
TTGGATTCATACAGGGTAATGATTCTTATAGTCGAAGAAATTAGTACGCCAACTAAATAGCTTGTTTAGTGTCTATCCTCGATCGTTCACAGGTAGCTAAAAATTGGAGTAAAAGGTTTTGTGGGTATACCTCTTATAAACCCTCACGAGACAAAACTCGTCCGCTAAGGCCACTTAGGGGTTTAAAGGCTTATTACATATGCTAAATGTAGTCGCGATTCCTGTGAAAGTGAGTTAGGATTTTATTTTATTTTTAGATTAGTTTTGCTCGAGGACTAGCAAAATATAGGTTTGGGGGTATTTGATAAGGGAATAATTCATATATATTTTACCACTTAATTTATATTTGCTAGTGCTTGAATTTGTACTAATAATATATTTTTATTGTTTTATTAGGTGGTTCGTATAAAATCCGAGGTTATAAGCTAAACACGGCTAAAATAGATAATTGGTAGACTCTATAGAGTTGAGAGAGGTACAGAGGTGATAGTAGGTGGTACAACACGTGAAAAAAAGAGTGGGAATTGAAAGGCACAGAAAACAAAATAGGGCAGCTTTCTTTTAGTCTATGATGACAGCCAAACTAAAGGACGGAAAACAGAAAGTGACAAATAGTTAGGAGTACGGCATAGGGAGTGAGCTCCTCTTTTTGGTTTTAGAAACAAGTGACAAAAGTCTGTACGTGGGTCAAAATAAAAAAGAAAAGCTAGGTTAACCTAGAGAGAAAGGACGGATGATGTGGGAAAGGAGACATTGTCTCTTATTGATTTGAGAAGTATAGGTGATTAAGACTTCACTAATAGAAAAGAAAGTATGTTAGGTTTTGGTTGAGGTGTGTGGCTAGGTCTGGAAAATGGGTGTAGGCTAGGTGATGATGTGAGCGTCAGGAGTTGAGAAGGAAAGAAGTTGAATGTTGTCTGACAAAAGAAAGAAAAGAGAAGAAAGAAGATGGAAAGTGGGACATGCCCACGTGTGGCTGGTTATAAAAGAGAGAATTGAGTACGGTTTTGGGGATTTCCTTTTTAGGTTTTCTTTTTAGTAAACAGTACGAGACAGAGACAGTACCAGACGGCTGCGTGAGAAAAAGAAGAGAACGGCTGCATCAGAAAGAAGAGGCTGGTGTCTGTATAGAGAATAAAGACGACATCTTTACGGAACACTGGTTTAATCCTCTCTACTTTTCTTAATTATTTTTATCGGTTTAGAGAAACCCAATCCCATGTCTTGCTAATTAATTTTTAGCTAGGGTTTAATGTTGAAACCACTTACAGTTTTAGATCAATTGAATCGATTTATTTGATCCAGACTATTTTGATTTGAATAGATTAATTTCATGATTTTATTTATTGATTTAATGAAAATTTAGTTGTTTCTTTACCGGTTCTGTACAATACAGTAACCGATGCACATAATTAATAGGATAGCAAATATATTTGCCTACTTATTTGATAATCCATGCTTTAGTTAAATCCTTAGATGGGGCATGCTCAGAAGAGCCAGATATTATTTGTGAACCTATAATTAGTTTCGTATTATTTTCTCGCTAACGCAATTAGATGGTGTATGCATGAGACTTAGGGCTTTTGATGCGCCATGCTTAGGGTGTCCCAGTGATATTTGCGACTCTAATACATATAATAGGTGATGTCGATAGAACGAACAATAGGTGAATATTCAGGAGTTATGTTTCACTTCAGTAATTAAATAGAAATAGTGGTGTATATTGAAAACCCTGGTTACTGTTTCTCCCATTCGATTTATTTTATTAGTTTAGTTTATTTTTCTTGTTTTAACTTTATTCCGAAAAAATCCAAAAAAAAAAAATTTGATTAGTTTATTGAGATATTAATTGCAGTATTGTCCCCGCTCCCTGTGGGTTCGACCCGTACTTGTCGTTGTCTACTAGTTAGACGACATACGACTGCGGTTATTTATATAGTGTATTCTAGAAACCTATCAATAGGTCATTGCAAACATATTTTGTGTCCTTACTCCATCCCGGAGTAGGACTTACTTGATTTTCTTTGAACATTAATCTCTTTGCAAAAGTCATCGAATCCATCTAACGTTCCCCCCATCATTATACTGTGAATATCAACTTCTCATAACCGCTTTGATCATGTGTTGGATGCATGCTAATGATCTTGTTCGTGACAAGAATGCAACAGTCAGTCACATGTTATCCTCTTATAGTGCATCATTCAGGTGATGCAAAACGGAATTGCGCAAGTTTTGCTAACTTGCAATTTGGTTTCCTTTCTCGTCCTTGCCATGCGCAATTTGCAATTAGCGTATTCCAATGTTGCATAACTCGCTAGGTAGTATTGGATCTAGTGGATAGAATGTAAGTACCTCATCGACGTCATGGACTGCCTCATTGGTAAGAATCGTCTCTTGTCTCACACGCCAATACAGATGATATGAATTACCTTAGGTGAGTTGTAAACATCTTTCATTAAAGGAACTCTTCAGCTGTTGGCTGTTCTGGTAAAGATAGAAATTGAGAAGATTCTTGTAGGTTATAGTTATTTGAGGTTGAGATTTTGATTCCAATGTTATCTTCAACTTATTCCATTGCCCTTTGATCCAAAATCGTATATGTTGATCGGAGGAAAACATAGATAATTGAAAAGAATAGTGAATAGAACATAAGAAATTTAACGGTGTGTTTTCAAGGTTTTCCATAATGATCAGTATATAGAGGTTGTTACTTCTGATTGATTTGAATTCAAAAAATTAGGTCGTAACAACTGTCGGTCACCAATATGTATCCAATCAAAACAAGAATTGAAATTTTTAGTTTGGTACTTTTTTATGTGGGCACATGTTAGTTAGTCAGCCGATATTTAAGAGATGTGTTGGTCCTTGTATTAATAGGAAAATAGTAGCCTTTCTTTCTCTTCTTCAAGTGATCTATCTTCTCTCTTCTTCTTTATCATATTTTTTTCTCTCTCTTTTTTAAATAATTTATTTTCTCTTTCTTCTTCTTTATCTAATTTATTTTCTCTATTTTTCACACGACCTGTCTTCTCTCTTTTTTTTACCAAATTTATTTTCTCTCTTTTCTTCTCTAACTTTATTTTCTCTTTCTTCTTCACACCACCATGATCTTTAATTTAGTTCATCACATCATCAACATTAGGACAAAAAATTGAAGAAAACTCACATCTTAGTATTTCATCATCTAATTTCAATTGACGAGTAATGAACTAGTAATGGTAGTTCATTCTAGTAGTTCATTTTGTGGAATGAACTCGTAATGGTAGTTCATTTTGTGAAAGTTGAGTTCATTATGTAAAATGAACTCTCTAGCGGTGTTCATTCTTGAATATAAACTCTTTAATGGTGTTCATTTTTTAATATGAACACAGTTCATTTTTCAAAATAAACTGATTTTTAGCTAAACGATAACATGAAGATTAAAACTTCTAAAAATATTCGAATTGAAAGTCGTCGTAAATATCTTGTAGAGAGCTTTCCGAATATACATAATTTGTTGAATGCCGACTTGTAATTTGAGAGATATGTTATTTTTAAGATTTTTTCTTTATTATTAAGAAGAGAGAGAGAGAGAAAAAGTTCGATATTGTTTAAAAAACAATGACGTTATCTCACGTGGGTAACATTTTGAACGGTGAACAAAACTCCCTATTTAGTTAAAAGTGAACAATATTCACCCACTTATATTGCTTAATATTGCTCAAACGCACAAATACTAAAACGGTAGCAATCGTTCACCTTACCCGTAAAAACTTCAAAAAAAAAAGGAAAAAAAGTTTATATTTATGCCAAAAAATATATAAAAATATTATATATATTTAAAAAAGTATATTAAAAAAAGAAAAAATATCATAATATTTGTTTCGAAAATATTATAAATATGCCAAAACATTATACATATGGCATCACAACAGGCCGGGGCAAAGCCACATCAAATAAAAAATTCTCATCAAATCTGATGCGTAGCACGAATTACATACCAATATTATTATAAAAAAATTAAATATACTCGGTGTATAACACGGGCACAAATCTAATAATTTCTTATATTAAGACTAAATTCTACTATCTGCAGACAAGAAAATCATTACTTACAAGAGGCATTAGTGTTTGGCACCTACACTAACAGGGTTGTGATCTTCCACAGTTCCACGGTTGCACCAAATATGATACACCTAATAGCTAACTGTCCATCGGTAAATCCTTTGTTTTTATTGCATGATTGTATAGGTAAAACAAGGGGGCTGGGTTGGAGAGGGATAAAAAAAATCTGAGATCTCCGGATAAATCTTTGCACAGCCCATATTGATAATTTCTTGACAGAGAAATCTGAAGTAAGAAAACGATCCTTGATATCCTGCTGTACACTTTCCTTGCATTACAATTTAATCTACTATTCTACTGGTTACAAAAAGCAGATATCCTGGTTCTGTTGCTATAAGATACAAATCAACACAAGTAATTGTGCTTCGCTTATGTAATTTCAATTAAAAGAATATGAAAAATTCGGGCCACTGCCAAAACTGGGACTCTGATCAGCTTCACAGATCTAGATTTCCCCACCAATTAAACATACATTAACCCAAAAATGGCTCAAATACAAGATTGCATACATCCCATTCACATCTGAGCTGTCGCCACCCTTTATCTTCATGCCCAATTATAATGATGACCAGTGCAGATTTTACATGATTTTAAAAAAAAAATACATGACCGATTAAACAAAAATTTGCTTTGCACTCGCTTCTTATCCTTGGATCCCACAAAAATGTCCACTTTGAGTTCTTCACTGGATGCTGGATAGAATGGGATCAACAAGTTTAACTGTTGTTGCCCATAAGGTAGGTAACCCAAAAGAAGTTACTTGGATTCGACAATCCTTAGTCTCTTGTGTATGGCAATGCAAAATCATTAATTCTCTGCTTGAGATGCTGGAAAAACATGAAAAAACATGAGTCAACTTTGACCAAAAGGAAATAAGGTATCTTTGTGCTTTAAAGATAATGAATAAACAGGTACCTTCAGCTCTTCATGAAGTAAAATGAATATTTTTTTGAGCCGTTTATGCCTCTGCATTAGATAAAGAATATTTAGCTAGATGATTTCCATTTAAGAGACAAGAAACTGATACCCCAAACACATCAATAACCAGATTTTATTTAGCAAAGTTTTTAAGGTTCATATAAGTACTGCAGCTTTTTGACTTAAAATCATATACAAAAACATTAGAGATGAGAAGCAAATTATAATTGCAAAGGTTCTTAAAAAAAATTTAAGCAACACAGTACAGGAGAGCAAATTTATTAAAATGAAGGGGGGAAACAAGTCCAGCCGATCTACTTTAATCCTAAAATGAGAAAGTGAACAGCAGAAATGGGAGCATAACATACTGTTCCACATTGGCGATAGCTTTCCTTCAACTGCTCGAGGATATCATAATATCTCTTCCTATCCTTACCTTTAGCAAGAGCATGGTCCCGCCCAAGTTTATCGAAATCATTCCTGCAGCCATTAGATTTATCATGATCGGTACCAAATCCCAATATTGCGGTCAGATGACAAAAAATATATGTTAGTATATCAAAAACGAAGACCCTAAAAGCAAGATATGAATTGCAAACCTGTAAGTCTCTAAATTCTCGTTCAAAGTACAATAACTCTCATATTTCTCACAGTATTCCCGAACATAGTCTTTGTATCTGCAAAAGTAATAACCGTCATCAGTATATACAAAGAAATTTCTCAAGCATAATACAAGCACCACATCCCAATCAAGTGAAACTACATACTGTGAGATGTCCTTTATTGGTCCTCTAAGTTCCGGCTCATCCTTTTCATATTTGGAATAAGGACAGTTAACTTCATCAGAAGAAGATTCCCTCCTTTCCCGGTTGCTATTTTGGCTCCCCATCCCGAAGCTGTCCCTCCTCTCGTTTGGTTCAGGCATGTTACTAGATTTTGGGGGTTTCGACTCCTTTACATTGTTAGGAACAGCCACTTGTCCAGAACTTTTGGTCTCTGGTTGTTGTGGTATAGAGACAGGTCCCTTTTTATTGGTGTCCAAATAACCATTCTTTCTCGACTTACTACCCATGTTTGACAACTTATTCAACTGGGACCCAGCTTCGGAGTCAGTGAGATCCGTCCTCAGCATCTGAGGAGCCTGATACTGCCCAACTCTTTGTTGTTGCCTCATCCATGAATCTTCATTTTCATCTTCTGGGGTCCTCTTCCTAAATGAGCTCTCTTGGGTACCGCCAATTCCAACTCTTGAGTTTGGTGGAGACGGCTTTCTTGAATCTTGAATCGTTTTCGCTGCTGTTCTTCCATTTAAGTCCAAGTTATCTGGAACAACAGAATTATTCTTTGAATTCCTAAAAGAGTTGTTTCTACCAAACAGCTTCTTTACCCCCTGAGTTTCTTCTGCAGGTAACACCTCGCGAAGTTCACCTTGCTCCAACTCTGAAACCTCCCTACTCAGTACTTTCCCTTTCCCATTGGCGATTGGAGATTTTTCTGGATCAATTTTGGTAGTATCCTTCAGTGAAGACCCCATATATGAGTCTGCCATCTGTTTGGCACCCTTCACTTTCACAACTTCTTCACCATATCTCCTGAATTGCAAGTCCGAGGGAATCGATTGTTTGTCTCCAACATCACATTCCCTTACATTTTTACCAACTGACTTCTCATTACCATAAGCCTCTTCACTATGTTTGTCTCTGCTCATCGAGAACTTGTCATGTGGATAACTAGGACTTCTTTCAGATTCGACACCACGGGCTAAGTTATCAGTGTCTCCGTTAGCCATGTCGAACACCTTTCCTCGTGCATTAAGATCTCCAGATCTTTGACCTAAACACTGAGCATCTGAAACAGATATCCCAGGCATTGCTAGGTTATATCCTTTTCGTGAGCTTGTATCTGAAATTCCATCCCTACCAACTATGTTTGCTAGATGCACACTATAACTATCGTGGTCAGGCCTATTAAGACTTAAAAGTTCTGGATCATCTGATGCAAAAGAGTCCTTACTTCTCCCAGATGTCTGTGGTGGAAGGAAGCCTCCTGGTTTCATCCTTTTAGCACTCTCAGACTTCTCAGAGGAGTAGTTTAGCTCCGAACCCTTTCTGGATTTGGCTTTCGCATTTCTATTAGAACTGTCAAGGTCAAAATAACTGGTCATATTCTGACTTTCATTACCACCATTTCTGGCGAAGGGTTGGCCATCTCCTGGCTGACTAAGACCAGGCATAATGTTTTCCTCCAACGATCTCATGTTTGTTTCAAGGGGAACAGTATCATCATCACCAAGAATATCGATTTCTATATCATCATTAGGTATGTCTCCAACAATGTCAACTTTATCAGACATTCGAGCATCTTGTTTATCTCTACCAATCCCGTTTCGCACAAGTCCATCATCAGGAGTTCTCCAAGGCATAGGTGCGGTCGCGATATGGGCCGATAAGTTACTCCCAGGTTCTTCTCGGTCATCGTCGCCTGTCATAATATCCACATCAACATCAGAACCTTCTTTGCTACTTGAAGAGCCATCACTTTCGCTGTCACTACTGCTCCCACTTCCAGCCGGGCTTCTACTTTTGCTTCGGCTTTTACTCTGGCTTCCACTGCTTCCACTATCACTACTATCACTATCACTATCACTATCACTATCACTATCACTATCACTATCGCTTTCACTAGAACTGGCATGCCCATCACTATGATCCGATGTTTTCTTGTCACCAAATGTATTAGGAGAATTTTGTTGGATTTCAGCATTGCCGACTATATTTGATTCTTCTAGTTTAGATTCAAGTTGTTTCTGATGTTCAAATGCTTTGGGTGTAGCTTTTTCTACTGCACCTTGAAGAGGTGTTTGATCATGGGAGATCTCAGCTGAACTGGACAGGAATTTAAAAAAAAAAGGTATATCAAATGAACAAAAAATGAGAAGAAGTACATAACCGAACAAATCATTATAGACAAATTTTCCAAAATTGGTACAAGGAAATGGTAGGTACCTTCCACTTCTAGATGATAGTTTCTTGAAGCTTTCCGAATCTAAATCAACTCCTGTTTTCAGTAAGTATCTTGGAGCTTCATAAATAGCAATCTGATGCTCAACATAAATAAACGATAAAACTAATAAGATTCGTAAGGTTCGTTAAAGATATTTTACTTTGCATGGTTTTAACTAACCTTTTTCAAAATCGGTTCTATCTTTTTACAGCAGTTGGGAAATGAGTCGCCTAATTCCTTCTCGAGGCCCTACAAGAGAATGGAATGCAAAATATATCAACAATTATTTTTTTCCTTCAGAAAGTCAAATTTGCAAAAAAACTGAGTCTGAAGCATAACGCCGCGAAATGCACTATCCCCTCTGTTACAATTAGTCAAAGTTGGATATTCTGATTAGTAAAACCTACCACAATTTGGAATATACTGAGTAGCATATACAACATAATAGAAAAACAAAAAACAAAAAAAGATCTAATACTTGTACATTGTTATTGTTTTTTGCAAAATCAAGCATGGTTGTTTACCCAATATATCTCAACTTCGACTTAAAACAAAAACAGCAAGGATAAACATTATAGACACCCACTTTCTTTAGTTATACATCAGATCATGCAAATCCATGACAAACCCCCGAAACCATTTACATGTTCATAGTAACTCTTTTGAGTTTATAGTAGTTTAGTTGCATTTACATAACACTTACCTTGATCGTCACCCCTTTTGGATTTTCTAGAAGTACTGTAATCAACGTGCTCTGCAAATCCTTGGGTGTGGCTTCTGACTCCTTCTTAATTCTAGATGCTTCACATCCAACTGCATGAACAGTCCTGCTAGGAGTCACCTTCTCAGTGATTGTGTTCTCTTTACTTGATGCATGGGGAACTTCTATAGCTGCTGAAGACTTTGAAAGACTCCCACTACCAAAGGGAGATGTTGAAGCAACAGGTTGCTCAGGAGATGGAAATGGCAGCCTACCCTTAGGAGGAGTTGCTGAAGAAGATAACCCTGCCTTGAAAACAGATTTAGGGGTACCTGTCATGGCAATGGATGCAGATAAGATGAAAGGAGTTGATCCAAGTCTAAGTGATTTTGAAAGATTACTTCTCATTTGCTAACCTTGTACATGATGATTTATCAACCAATTTCAATTTACAGATGATGCCAAACATATAATTTTAATCTCATAATCAGTTACTTTAAATGCTACTACTAATCAGAGCCATAATTTGGTAAGAAAGGAGGTTGATTCTTTGACAGGCTTGCAGCAAAAGCTTAAGTCAAATTTTTCTCTGCGTGTTGCCTAAACTTGTCTAAGAAGAAGTAGAAGAGAAGGAGAAATATTAGTTAAGCTTTCATAAACATGCTGATGTTTACCTTGAAATGGTGGTTCCACTTTCCTCTTTTTAGGAGCAGGTTCTTTCTTTGACTTCACACCCATTTTCCGTGCATTACCTAGAAAAGTACATTAACGTAAGAGGTTACACGCAAAACAATATTAAAGAAGTATTTGCTACTCCACAAAATCAGATATTTTACACGTTATTTATCAGTTCAAGTAATTTTAGATGAAAGCAGGTCAGTCTTTTCAATTTTAAGCAAATTTCATGGCCTTGGGAAAGAAGAAAAAAGTATTTAAGAGAGGTTCATAACTAGCATGTGCCACTGATTTAGCTCCTGATTTTTCCCAACATATAAGCAAACAAACTATAATGGAAAGAAATTGAATTGCAGGTAGAGAACTCACTATCAACTGCAGCTGCAGCTAATGACTTCAATTGATTCTTCATAGATGGATTCCCGTGGTCAAGGACAATAGCTCTACAAAATAAATTTAAATTAATCACTACAGTTGTACAGATACATGTCTTCTTCAATTGAGAAGAGGTAAGTCACTTTAAGTTATAGCTTAATACTGCAATGGAAAATATTTTAACACAACATCAACTTTGGAAGATATGACGAGTATAACAAATTGACCACTAAGTTCACAAACTCAAATGGACCCATAGTACGGGAACACCAAGATTCTTTAATGCGTCGGGAAAAAGTTAAAACACTGAATAGCAACTTCTAATTGGAAATGTGCAGTAGACATGCAATACTGAGAACATAGTCTGAAAGGACTGCAAGAGAAACTATTTTAAAGATAAAAATAAAACACTATAACCCCAATGGGAAAATTTTCAATGGATCAACAGCAGAGTGAAATGTTATAGATACAGAATACTGAAGTAAGTCTAAAAAGGCATGCAAGAATCACTTATCAATACTTCCAGCATGTATAACACACCTAAAAATACAAAAATTTAAATTGATTTCAACATTTGGATATCCAAAATGCTTTCTTCACGAGCTGCTACAAGAGTAGCGAAAATGTGAGACCAACCTAATCCTCCTCACTCCCAATATATGTATAGAAGTAAAACTTCAAAAAAGCTATAAGCTTCTCTCAGATATCTTTCAAACTGTGTTTTATCTATCAAATCTAGTTCTTCTTTGAAATTGCCCACCTCCATCCACCCAAAACAGTTAAGGCTACAGAAAATGGGATAGAACTTTATATCATGGTTCATGACAACTTTTTCCAAAGTATATCACATTCAATTTCAGCTTCCTCCTGGACACATGGGACTTGAACCAAGAAATAGCTCCAATCCTATTTCGTAGCACAAGATTTTATAAGAACTTTAACAATAGTGTGATGTGTGCTTAAGAACCTCACAATTATCTCTACCTTTTCAATAAAACTTTCCTCTCAAATACTGCAAAAGAAAGCGAGCAACGATATTTCAACCTATTTTGCTCTCACACCCAGAACAAGTACCTATCCACGCGTTAGATCAGTCTTTCTCATCAGTAATACGCAGGATGCAGAATGCAGGATGAGGGAGGAAAACAGTCACAGATAGTAACATTAATAACCATCCTATGCAGCGGACACACTTTAACCTCAAAAGAGATTAGAAAATCCGAAAAGATAGTAATGACGCAATTGGAAACAGTATAGACCTACCGAAATCCTTAATCACCTAATCATGTAACTCCAAGCAATAAAGCAAGTTGAACAATACACTCATAACATACTTTCTAGATTTGCTTCTCTGTTCAGCTTCCTCCGACCGCATTTTCACGTGGTTCTTTGTAGATTCATCCAGGATACGTTGGACACTTAGCTTTCTCCATGGGCAACCAGATTCAACAAGCAAACCCTTTCCATCGTCACTACTTCGGCGTTCTTCATATATATCACAAAGATCACCCACTTCCTGAGACCACGTAAATCTGAAGTCCTTGCCGCCTACATCAATAACCTGATTCAAGCATTGACTTCGTAAAAAGATTTTGATGTTTAACAACAACCAGGTTTGCACATGCAAGCAAATATGTATAACGTAGTAACAAACATTAATCTCAAAAGTTCCTGAATCAAAAAGCCATTTATGTAGGTGACCGAAAAGGATGCTCTGCAACATGCATAAGAACAGCAGAAAAACTAAAACCCATGGGACAGACACTGAGCAGGAGGATAATCTCTATACACGTCTCCCCCCTCTATGATCAATCAACCTTGACAAATGTGAAGAAATATTTAAGTTATGTTCCACTAAGTTTTATTAGTGGTTACTGGTTATGGTTCATTATTTTGCAAGACTTTGTCTAAGGTCATGACAGAATCGTTTGAGTAACTTAAAGCCCCTACAAAAAAATCTCCACTTGTTCAGGAGGATTACACAATTCACGAATCCTCTAACTATAATGTTTAAATATCCAATTTCATGTATGTAATGTATTGTAAAGTATTCGAAATTCAGACACAATACAAACACTTAATGTGTAACTAACTTAATCCTTTAGATAAACCTAATATATAAACTAATACTGAATCAAATTGAAAAACCCCAATTTAGTTTTTTATGCAGTTCAGCCCTAAAACAAATTTGAGATTTCTCTAACATGGACACTAAACTTAAATTGAATCAAATTGGGGGACAAACAATACTAATGAGAGAAAAATAAAGTACTTACATTTCCAAAGGAATTATTAGCATTTGAATCAAATTTGATCCGAGCAGTTTCACCTTGAGCTTCAACACGTCTGATTTCTTCAACAAGATCAGGAGCAAGACGAATAATCATAGCATAAGAAATTGGGTCATCACTCACAAGACTATAACTCTCATCAGGAGAGGATGAAACGTTTGCACTTTCATGGCGGTTTCGAACAGAAGATGAGGAGGCGCCACCACCAGTTGAGAGACGATTGGAAGTTGTTGTAGATATAGGAACGATTGAGCGATTAGAAGGTGGTGAAGGAAAAGGAGAACGGTTTCTTTTACCACCACCACCACGACCTCCACTACCGCCTCTACCTCTGCCTCTACCACCAAGTTTTCCTGAACTTCCGTACATGGTTTAAGATGAAGTTGAGGCGTGCGTACGTTAGCTAACGTACGCTAATCTGAAAGAACATAATTATCCCTGAGAAGACAAATTGAAGTAGACAGATGTAGAGAGATAGAGATAGAAAATCAGAGAGACAAGAAGAAGGAGAAGCAGAAGGAGGAGGAGGAGGAGAGAAGACGGAAGAGGGTTCTGTTTTTTCCTCTTTTTTTCTTTTTTTTTTCCTTTTTTTTTCTGAAAATATCTTAAAATTACAGAAAACTGAAAACATGAGATATTTTTGATTTATTTGAAGTCCTTTTATGTATTGTGTTAGTTTTGTGGAAGTCCTTTAAAGCTATTTAAATTTTGCGAATAATCCCTTGTTACCTTTTCTTTTTTCTTTGGTAGTAAATCATGATTCGCATGAATTCACTCCAAGATACTTGTAGCACATAACTTCGGTAAAAAGTATGGAAAAAAAATTTTATGGGTTACTCTTTTAAAATAGGGAATGACTGCTCCTCACTTCCTGCATCCGTTTGACCGTGTAACAAGAGTCGTTAGATTCAAAAGCAGAAAGTAACTTCTCATTCTATCACTTTCGTACCCGGCAAGAATTTGTTATCCGCTTTTATTTGGATCCCAAAGGGTATTTCATAGTTCCGTAAGATATTTTTTTAGATATAAGGTATTTAGAGGTGTTATTTTTAAGTTTTCAAGTATAAATTTGTACTTTTTAAGAATTTGAGGGAAAATCATTGGATCAAAATAATCATAAGACTTATTCCAGTAAGATAATCATCTCTAGTAAATTAGAACAAGGACAACACACCAAAAAAAAAAATATAAGTCAGTAACTAACAGCAAATATGCTTCGAGGAAATGGTAAAGGATTCTAAATTGTGGATTTGAATTTTATATTATTTAGCGTTTATCTTATATTCTTTTTCAGATTTTATTTCATATCAGTATTTCTCTTGTTAAGTTTCTTTTCATAATTTATCATGCTTTAATAATCAATATCAATATTTCACATAAAAGGTATGTCAATTATAATTTGTTTCCCTTCTTTTAACTTTGTTTGAAATCTCTCATATTTTCATTTGTTAGTATAATGTATACATATTACACATTTTCAACGCCTTATTGTCGTTCATTAAGTAATAAAGTATGTGTTGCATGATAAAATCGGAAATTCAACCTTGTTCTTAAAAATAATTGCATTTCTATGTGTGTTCATTGTGTGTGTATTTTATTTTCAAGGGATAATTGAATATACAATGTTTATAAAAATCCGATTTATAGTTTAGGGTTACGAAAATATTAAGTTTTTAACTTTTCTCATGCAAATATGTCATTTTTGTGAATAAATGTATAAAAAACTATATTCATCTAAAGTCCTCATGAAAACTTGTAATCACTAAAGAATGGCGTACAATTTATAATTACTTACAAGGGGTAGTCAAATGAGAATTCTACAAACTTTCATCGATTTTTTATTTGAGTGACTCTTGGAGATTTTCTGGAAATCTTGAGATTTCTAGTGATACTATGAGAGTATTGTAGAGAGTCTTTGTGGCTTATAGATATAAATAGTGGATCTCTAAAGAGTCATTATGATTTGTAGAGACAAAAAATGTATAAAGTTCAAAATTATTAGAACAAATGCTCGGTTGAACCTACATAGCTCGGTATGTCAAGTATGTTATCAAATTAGATGCCAAAACTATTTCTTGATTTATCCTAATAAAGTCAGCTTCGGTTTGGAGTAGATTAATTAGGTAGGAGTCTTAGGATTTTCCAAGTTATTCATGGAGAATGAAGAACTGAAGATCACACGAAGACATTGATTTGAAGAAACTTCATCGAGGTAAGTAACGAAGACTAGTCTTTCTTTTCATGCTCTCTTTTTATTTTATTGGTCAATCGTAGCAAAAGTCGAGGACTTTAGTAAATGATCATATTCAAAGAAGATCATCTCACATATTAGCTTTTGCTAAGTCTAGTGATGTTTTGACTTCCAAGCTCTTGCTTGCGAGAACTCAAAACTAAGCTTGAGAGAAAACATAAGTGTTTTAGTGAAAATCTCAAGACTTGTTATTCATTCTTGAGTTTATAAGGTTTTGTTTTTTTAGTTTACTACTAATGATTTCCAATCAACTGTTGCTTGTAAGACTCAAAAATAAGGTTAATACTTGAGTTCGCTAACCTAAAACGGTGAGTTCGTGAATCTAAAACAGTGAGTTTGCAAACCTATTGTAGAGAAATTTCTCTGAAACCTTTTTAACATTTGATTCCACGAACCTAATAAAGGAAACTTCTCCTGAGCTATTAATGTCATTTGAGTTCACGAATCTAAAAGGTTGTGTTCATGATCCTAACAAGAACCTACAAGGATTATGAATTTTATTTTCTATCTTATGAGTTACGAATCTAAAATCTTAAAGGGACAACCCAATAATCTATATTCCAAGTATAACTCTAACTTAAGAAACAAATTTTTGTATCTTAGAAAACGACTTAGATTTAGCAATCGAGAATTTACTTGGGTTGCAAGAAATCCTTTGCTTATATCTTAAGCAACCCAACCTTGATCGGTTACTACAAATTGGAGACACCAACAGCTGAAAACTTAATCCCTACATGTTTGTGTATCTTGTTCCAAAGTTTTTCCTTTAAACACCTAAGGAACTTCGAGAACTAAGGTACAACTTAAAAAAACTTCATTTGGAATTCGTGAAGCACGGGTACAACTTATTTTCAAAATAAAGGTAGATTCGTAACTTGTATTTATATTTGTTATGTTTGCAATTCTTGTCTATCCTAAAGTCCTTCTCTTTTGATATAAGGTCATTCAAGAATTACTGATCAAATCCAGATTTGCTAGAAAACTTAAAACACGATTGAGTATAACTCTTATCTATTGAAATCTTATTTGTATGTTTCCCATAAGAATTATTTGTAGACTTTGATCTAGAGTGTTATTTTTGTGTAGATAGTTGATTAGGTATCTCTATAAGTTTTGAAAAGTATAAACCCTAGTCTTGAATATTTAGATTCTTCTAAATTATGGAATAAATTTATGTCTCCTTGATCTTGGATCAGAAAGAAAATCATCAGGCGTCCTGTTGGAGGCAGGGTAGCGCTAGTCTTGGAATAACTCCTAGGGATATAAAGGACATCATCTAGGGGAATCAAGTGCGTAGGTTCTTGCGAGAATCAAGAGACGTAGTGGTACAACAATAACATAGTAGCTTGGAGGGTTTATTATGTCTCAACTATATTCCAGACCGAAGTCATATAGTATTCCAGTGTTTGTAATGGCTTAATACAGTGTGTGTTCAAACTGGACGAGGTCCTGGGGATTTTCCGCTTTGCAGTTTTCCACGTTAACAAAAAATTTGGTTTCTTTCTTTACTTTTATTTTTCGTATTATATTGATTTATCTTTATGATTCAAGAATCTGTATTTGAGATTATCCAAGGATATTTCTTGTGTGCTTTAATATTTAATTGAAGTTCACAAAAGGAATTGCTTATAGGTTCTGTAAAGAAAAAGTTGGTGGTATAATTGGTACATTCCCCTATTCGGAAACATCTACCAACTTTTTTACTATGCATGTTACAATGTTAAATAAAGTACTATGAATACCTAGTAAAATATATGTTCATTGTCAAAATAAATTTCATTTTTATCCTATGCCTAAATTTTCATTCTCTTTATTCCACTCGTCCTACATATTATCTGTTATGTTATCTCGCTACTGATTAACATCTTTTCGTTGTTGCCACTGAGTTTGATTTTGGAAAAGATTGTGTTCAGGATCTCTTTGATCAGTGGACGAATCTAGTGCCTCTTCACTTTTATCAACTGGAAATTCATCAGAACAACATTCTTTAAGCAAAAAATTGTGTAGTCCTGCACATGGAAAAACTATTTTTGCTTGTATTTTGTATAAAAACGAGGGTGCACTCTTAAATATTAAGAAGCGTAATTTACATACACAAAATATTCTTTCAACCAGATTCTTTAGAGGTGCATGTTGATATTGAATAACTCATCCGCTTTTACTGGTTGGCGCCCGTAACTTGAGTATTTTTGGAGATGATAACGAACACCTATGGAGCTAAGAACTAACGCCAGTTTGTAAATCCATAATCCACCAGATAAAATTTACCTTTTTTTTTGATAAACTTAATCATTATATGCATGATAACCAAATTATAAGAGATTTATACAAATAAATTACTTATAATTACCTTGTGAAATGGTCAATCTGTTTCTCTTTGTTAAAGCATCATTTAGAATCTTCGCATCATGACAAGACCTTTTCCACCCACTCAACATATACATAAATTCTAAATCAAAATTGCATGTTGTTAAAACATTTTAAGATAATACTCCCTTACGATTACGATAAGAAATCACATCCCTGCCCTTTACCATTATTGGAAAGCCTGTAATATGTGTACCATCCATAGCTCAAATTAATCCTAAAACAAGTTTAGAGTTTCATGTTGTTATTACAGTCTTGAGTAAATATAATTTTCATTGTTACCTTAAGGTAAGCATAAAATTGTGTACTTTCTTTTATCTTAGATTTGCCTGTTCTTGATGGGTTGACCATCATCTGCGGTGCTAACATATTCAAGTCCCTCAACATTCGATTGAATTGAAGATGGGTAATAACGGCTTTTCATACAGTTTCGTGCAAGACTCAATGTTTTGACTCATGAAGTGAAGATGAATATGAGCGTGATATAATAATATTGTCTTGCCAAAGTCTATAGTTGTTTCACATATTGTTGATAGATTAAATGATAATTTCGACTCTGACGAATAAAAACGCCATGAAGATCCAAATTTTGATAAGCTTGTTAATGAGTATCAAGAAAGGTCATGGGAATCAACTTATAAAAGTATAAACAATGAAAAAGCATAAAGATTAGAAAAAAATAATTAGATTATGAACACTTGAATGTGATAAACTTGGTCAAGATCTCGAAAAAATTGAGAAAGAAATTCCCTAGAATTGAAGCAATAATGATGCATACCGAATACTAAGTTTTGGAGATGATACGTGAATGTATTATTCAAAAAGAGCAACCTCAAACTCAACTACAAAAATTAGAGAGTATTGAGATGGATAAGTCTATTGAATTTAGACAAGAATATCTTAAGGTATAAGAAGAACAAGTTGATTCTCTTGAAAAGGTCAGAAGGTTGGAAGAAAAGAATATAAGCTTAGACAATATATGACTTGGAAAAGTTTAATAATAGCTCACGTAAAATAATCCTTAAATTTTGTTAGAGCACCGGTATGTGAAGCTTTATTTAAGTAGTCAAATTTATAGCGTGTAATTGTCAAGATTGTAAAGTCTACTTCGTAAAGTTGGGTTTTGTTTGGAATCTTAGGTTAGATCAATTCCTCTCCAATGATGCAAAGGTTGAAGACATGAAAAACTAAAGAACTATTTATGTATGTGTAAAAAATTTTGTCAACAAGAAAGCAAAATTGACGAATAAAGATCAAAGACTGATAAGTATTAAGAAAAAGTTTACCTTATGATAAATGATCTTAATCATATATAGTTGATATGAAGTTTTTTTTTTTTTTTTAAAACGACATTTTTAAGCCTAACTACATTGAGCACATTCCTACTGCTGATCCTACCTACCATCTCCAACAACAAATCCCGTTTCAGCCTTCTCCATAGAGGAGAATTAGGAATAAAATAAAATAAAAAATAATCCAACTCTCCCTAAGGGGAATCGATCCCTTACCTCTCGCACGCACTATGGGATAAAAGGGGTGTGTGTTACCGATGCACTAGCCAGTAAAACCCATATGTTTTATATGATTAGAGGCTAGACTTGTGCATGATAATCATTGTTTGATAAAAATGAAGGAATATAAAACATAAGTTTGATCCCACAAACTATCTGTTGGTTATAAAGCTACCCAGGTTGGTTTCCAAAATCCTCATTATGCATTTGAAAATCAAGTTATGTAGTTCAAATGTTCAGAGAAATCTGGAAGGTTTGATTATTTACGTAATGCAAATTATCAGAAAAGAATTGAAGTAATGTAAACATTATGCTGGTTAGAAATCATATACCCATAAGGGATTTTTTTTTCTTTATTTTTACTAGCTAGGTACCTGGACTTGTAGTTGGCATGTCGCTTTTTTCAAAAGAAATTCTTCTTAAAAAAAGAAAAAAAAAAGAAAAGAAAAAAAAACGATAATTATTAACTCATTTATTGAGGAAAATCGTAGTTATATTTAAAAGCCACGGTTAGAAAGCCATATGTAGGGCAGCACAAGAAGACCGAGAAACCGACTGAACCGTGATGAAACCGAAAAACCGCCGCAAAACCGAGCCGAACCGAGATCAACAACTTAGATAACAATTATAAAAAACCATAATATTTGATCTTCGGTATTGGTAACAGTTTTACTATGAATATCGACCAAACCGAACCGAAAAAACGAGTTAAACTAAACATAGATTGATATATTGTTGTAAAATCTAATCCTAGCCATCCAACTATACATATATAACCTAATTCCTAACCCTAACCCCAACCCCATATGTGATAGTCTTCTCTTTTCTTCTCCAATCCCTCAGCAGTCAGCCACCACCATCCATCGCCTCCATCATCACAAACACTTCTACCCCACCACCATCAATACAACAACACCTTCTTTTTATTCTTCTTGTCCTACAATAATAATCAACAGTAGTTCATTCTTATTCTTCTTTCTTCCAACTGATTCCACTAGTTTATCAACAATAATAATCATCATCCATCAAATATCTTTCACTAATTTATCATTAATAATATATTGATTTCTTTATTTTTTAATTTAACGGTTCCATTTTGTTTTAATTTTTATCGATTAATTGTTTTACATAAATCAAATTGGGGTTTTTATAAAAATAAAACCCTAGTTTTCTAAATTGGGGGTAGTTTCATAATCTTTTGTTGTTCTATTTTACTGATAGTTTCCTCAAGCGATGAATTTTTTATGGACATATGATTATAGTGTTGTCGGGGATAATAATGATGATAAGAATGGCTTATATTAATTTTTTTTACTGATTTTAATGATGTTTTTTTTAGAGATTTGGTGGATTATCATATTTGATGGTTTTGAGAAGAAAGATAAACTTGTTCTTGTACCTGATTTAGGTTGAACTCGTGAACTGTTTTATTATTTGAAATGTGGACAAGTTGATTATAGTGAAGAGCATCAAAAGCTTATTGTCACCCAATTCAGAAGAGATTATAAACAAGATTGCAACTGACTGAAATTTGGAGATTTCGTGACTTATTTGGTGTTTTTTGTTTGAACTTTGAACATTATTTGATTAACCTTGTTACTTAGAAACTGAAAAGTTAGATCCTTAATTTTAGTGGATGAATACTTGAATTTATGAATTTTAGTATGAATAGTTGAATACATGTTGAATTATGGCAGAATATTATAGGTTGAATGTGTATGTTAGAAACAGAAAATTACAGGGTTCAATATGTACGTAAAAACCCTATAGAAACTGTAACCAAACCGGACTAATTTGGACCGGTTTAAAACCGAACAAATACTTGGTCGGCTCGGTTATGATTTTACTTTAAAAAATCGGATTATGGTCCGCTCGGTAAACGGTTTTGGCTAAAATCAAACCGACCAATGTGCAGCCTTAACTATACAACCGAATTAATCCTTCTAGTGATAGAATTTTTCTCTAAAAGTTTATTGTATGATGAACACAGGGGTGAACTTTATGGGATCAAGGTAATGAAAGATTGTCCTCCTATCAGTCATGTGTTTTTCGCAGATGATTGTTTGATCTTTTTGAAGGCTCAAACTAGTGAAGCTAATCATTTGCATGATATCATTAGAAACTTTAGGAGACTCTCCGGTCAGTCTATTAATTTTGGTAAATTTGGAAGTGCTTTTAGTCTGAAAACGTACAATAGGCTTAAGAATGACATTTCTAACATTCTAGGATTAAATAAAATAGGATTTTTAGATAAGTATCTTGGAGTCCCTCTGCTTCTACAAAGGAATAAGTTGGAATCATTTGAACCTATACTAGGTAAATTTAGAGACAGATTAGGTATATGGAAAACCAAACATGTTAACACAACTGGTAAGACCATTCTTATTCACTCGGTTTTGGGTTCCATTGCGTCACACCATATGTCTGTTTTCCCCATGCCCAAACAAATGACTGATAAGATGGATTCTATCTAAATGAGATTTTGGTGGAATAAAGATACGGAATCTAAAGGGTTTTTATTTGAAAAAAATGTCACATGTATCTTTGCCTAGGAAGTATGGGGGTATGAACATTAAGAAGTATGAGTTTTTCAACAAGGCTCTTCTTACTAGACTTTCCTGGAGGATGTTAGACCATCCTAATGCTCTATGGGCTACTATCCTTAAACACAAATATTTTGCTAGTTTAGACCTCCTCTCGTGTATTTTACCTAAACATGGGTCTTGGGTTTGGAAGGGGTATTAGAGAGGGAATTAAGACTATTAAAAATATTACTGCTGGGAAACATGGGATGGGACCAAGGTTTCTATATTGATACCTCAAATGAATACCCCTCCTAATGCTAGAATGTTTTCTAGAGACATGCAAATTGTCGACCAACTAATAGACAAAGAAAACAGAACTTGGAAAATTGATTTTATAAAAAACTTATTTGATGATAAGATTGTTAAAAATTTAATTCAGATTAGAAATATTCTTATAAAGGAACGGATAATGTAAGATAGAACAGAAGTCATAATGGTTTGTTTACAGTAAAATCGGCGTATAATGTGATTCTGAATGATAATATTAATCTTAATAATGTGCCTAATTCTCACTTTCCAGGGAGTGGTTTTTGGAAAATTAAACTCCCTCCAAAAGTATCAATATTCCTATGGAAAAGTATTCATGGATGTTTGCTAGATTTGTCTCGAATGCCGACCAGGTTTGTCCTTTCTGTTTTACACAAACTGAAACTATACAACATGTTTCTTTGAATGCGATTTTGCTAGAAGCATGTGGTTGCTGATTAATCCCTGCATTGTAAGCAAAATTCATAACCTAGGTATCAATGGTTGATTTAATGATCGGTTACTTCATCCAGCTGGTTCTGTTGTCCAAAGGCAGAAACTTATTCATTGTGTAGGTATCTTTTTTTGGCATCTTTGGAAATACAGGTGCGAGCTTATCTTTGAAGGAAGGAGTACCAGTGCTCATATCCCTGTCAATAAGATCAATATAATTATTTTTAATTAAGAGAAATCCCTAGAGAAAGAAATAAGTAATAGACAGAGAATGTCATCTTTTGTGGACAGAAATGTGGGATGGAGCAAACCTGTAGCTCCTTTTAAGAAAGTTAATTTTGGTGCTAGTTACCATGATTTAACTAAATCTGCGGGTATGGGACTGATAATACGTTCTTATACAGGTATATGCAAAGGGACATGATGCATCCTAGTTGCAGTAGCAGATGAAAAGCAAGATGAGGCAGTAGGTGCGTTGCAAGCAATTATATGGACGAAAGAAAATGGTATTACCCATCTACACTTAGAAGGAGACAATAGGAATGTAATAGCTACAATAAATGGAAAGGCTTGAGCCGTAAAATGGACAACCAATGACATCATTTTGGATTGCATCAATTTACTTAGAAATTTTGAGAACTGGAAATGCACACTCATTCCAAGAGAAGCAAACAATGTAGTTGACCTTTTAGCTATAGAAGCTTCTAACTATACTTCTAGTCTATTCAGATTTGATAATTTTTCATATTGGTTACAAGCCTCAATCGAGGAAGACTATATAAACTAAGTTTTCATATTAATAAAAAAAATTAAAAAAAATATAATTAGTTATAAAACTCGATTGCTTTCAGACTTGTTATGCGTCACTTGTCGGATTTACTTCCAATTTATCACGTTTACAGGTCTTATCTACTAGCGGTTCAATTCTGCTTTGGATACTACCTACTTGTCCATGCATATTGCATAAACAATTCAATTCCTAGAGAAGAATCTCCAACTCCAACCCTGCACAGACTTTGTCGGGATTTGTCTCTCTTTTGGGTTCAAGTAAAGTAATATACCTTCTGTATACCTTCAACTACAGTCTACATATCACACCTTAGTTTGCACTATTCAACTTGCCGTGGGAGCATAAACAGACAGTAACACGTTGTCAACTTTCAGATCTATCTTCTTAATACTCCTTATCAGAAGAATTATGATTATATTGAGTAAGAAACGGCACTAAACACCTAATTACCAAACACGTGAAAAAAAAAATAATTTTATGATCATTGATTATGAAAATTCCCACCAAACTTTTTCGCCAATATGTTCATTTGCAGTAACCTTTGCTTAAGAAATGGCATAATTATCGCTGCTGTTGATAATCTCTTCTTAACCATTGGTAGAGAGCAAGACCTATGTAAGAGAGAGAAAAACTCGGAATTCAGATCATAAGAGAGCAAGACCTATGTAATATTCCTTGAAGGAGAAACCAAAAGTAGCCAAAGGATCATACTGGTTCATTATCAAAATTGCACTTGCAACAAATTTATCAGTTCGTGATATCACTTGAAATCAAACATATGAAGCTTTAATAGGAATGGCAACAGTTTAAATATATTTGTGCTTCCTCTCACTATTGTGGGTCAAAGAGTAAAGTAACAGCATTTCATCAGATTTCGGACTGCCTGCAGAATATCTCATACATCAGACACCCTTAGTTCTTCACTCTTCAGTCAACTTTGAGCTTTGCATTACTCGCTCACAAACAAAAGTTACTAAAATCACTATGAGTTGAAGAAGAGAGCAGCAATAGAAACCAAGACTTAAGGATTCATGTGAGAACAGTGAGCAACTCATATTTTTTTTGTTCAGAGCACGATTTTTAGCAGAGGAAAATTGTACACCCACTGTATTAAACTAATACGGAATATTTTGTTTGTATTTGGTTCTGAGCATGGATAGTCTTCTTTGTAGTAGCAGTTTCTCATCTTTCCTTCCCATTTTGTTCAAGTAGAAGACGACCTTCTTTAGGGTAAGCATCACCTCTTCACTATCATAACCTAACTCTTTTTCCTGAATGCTCAGAACCCGATTTAATAAACCTAGTACCTTCTCATCATCCTTCCCAAGTCTGCTCTGAACTGATATCAGGCAATCTAGAGCTTCCCCTGTCAAACAGAGACAATGGCTACATTAGCATATTGGTTATAATTATGAAGTAGGAGCACATTATAATACTGTAATTTGGTTTCTAACAACATCTTTGTAGGTGTAGAATTTTATTTGTGTATGTAGGCAAAACCCAAGAGGTGTCAGGGTTTCTTTGAGCACCCAACCAATCCTCATGGGACCGAACATGGGACCTCAAACTGTTCAACTGTTGGTTAAGATTTATTCCAATGATTGGACACAAGGGAACTCAAATCCTTGACCTTCACAGTGTGAGGTGAGTGTTCAACTCTTCAGCCACCTAGTGTGATAATTTTCTCATGAAAATATTTGAGCAGAGCTATTGGAAGAACCTAATGGAGTTGCAGGTCAAAATTCCCAAGAAGACCAACCATGTCGTTTGTGGTGCTAAACGCTTTGATTAAAGAAATGTCTGAACACCAATCTCATGATAGCCTGGTAGGGGTCTTCTTGATCCTCATTAAGCCTGTATCACTAGATATGACCACTCCCATACTCATCCTTTCTAATGCTTAGCATTTGTAACTTTTGAGCATATTATACAGTAACATTCCCTAAAATTTAACTCCCTTTGATATTAATATTTCATCAAATGGCTGCAGCAGCCAGGTTGTTGCACATTCAACCCGCAGTACACCCAAAATGTTGATGGGTTTTTCTTTATGATGGCAGATAAATAATGGACTCAAATTTGATTTCCGTTTAACAACATTGATTTTCGTAAAAATTATCATTCCCCAACCTCTTTCTAGGGATGCCCTCATCACACAGAAAAACTTTATGTTTATCTTCTCGTATTACCATTCTAAACCAGAAAAGGAACTTTTCTTTCAACTTTTTGGGTCAATCTAGGTCTGGCCCCCTTTTGAGTGATGGACTTCAGCCATTTTCTTGTCCAAATGCAAAGTCTAGTCCTTGGATTCCAGAACCCTAACTTTCAATCGAACTGTTTGTACCCAATAGCCTCTACTGACGGGGAGAAAAAGAGAACCCTGAACTCTGGAACCGAAGGACTCCACTCTCCAACTGGACAAGAAAAGGACTAGACTCAGCACTAGTCAGTGGTCCCCCATTTGGGAACTTAATGAGATGCGTTTTTAGAATAGAAAACAAGTTTTGTGAAGGTCGAACAATGGAACAGGTCAATAATGGAGACCATGTGAGCGAAACAGTGCATCCCCAAAGGTTAGTCACTATGTCAAAACGTCCCGCTAAGTTGTTAAAGCATTCTCTTTGAGACTCAGCTCTCCTGAGGAACTACTAACAATAATGAGCAACTTTAAGACCTAAAAACTCCAGTGAACAGAAGTGTGCAGGACCTTCTCAGAAAGCAATAGGAAAGAGGTCCACTTACCAACAAGAAGAGAATCTTTCCCAAACGCTTCCTCGCGGATCCGCACAACCTCCAACGCAAGATGCTCAGCCTCATCGTCCTGTCTCAAGTGGTAAAGTGTAACAGCAAGGTGCAGCATTGGGACAGAAATAGACTGATCGTTCAGCTCAACCGTCTTTCTCATGATCTGCAGACCAGATCTCAATAAGCGCTCAGCCTCTGCGTAATTTTTCGAGCGCGAATAAGAAGTGGCGAGATTTATAAGGTGGGTTACTAAATTTGGATGTTCATTTCCTTTATACTTCTCAGTTATCAGCAAGCACTCCCCTAGCAGCTGTCGCCCTTCGTCTTCTCTGTAAAAGAATCGAACAATATATGGTGACGTCATACATTTCTAAGTCATATCAAAAATAAGTCATGGTCATGTCTAAGAGGAATGTAATCACTACCTTCCTGCAACGTGAAGTAGCTCCGCCAAGTCTATTCTCATTTTCTCCACAAGTTCATCGTCTAAAGCTAGGAGTTTTGAATCATTAATAACTTTGATACCATTCCTATACAATCTAATTGCTTCATCAATGGCTCCTGATACACAAAATTATAAAAAAATCATTAAATTTTTAAAAATTGGATTTTTCACAATGGCAACAAATGAAGCCATACAAATGTTTCTTTATAGGATGATAAGAACAAAACATTTGGGCGTAACAGTGTTTATCATGTGTGGACTTGAGAGGATTGCTTCAGTACATTTCTCTGTAATCATTACAAAATACAAATGTGAGGTAAACCTTTTGCATGCAAAATAAAAGTGATACAGCTTACCTTTTGCGCACAATGCATGGGCTACAGAACACATGGCAACTCCAACTCTTCCGTCACTTTCTCCGTATAGGTTTGTATATATCCTCAGGATTCTGTGAGCGCAACAGAGAAACAGAGCGTGCGCGAGAGAGAATTACAAACCATGCTAACCGGGAGAGACAAACTGATACAGTAAAAATCTACAGGAAGTATGAACCTGTCAAAACAATGTTGAGCGTATGCAGCCTTCCCTTCCTTGATTAGAAGATTCCCAAGACCTAACAAAGGCATAACAACATCTTCACTTTCAGCACCTCTGCTGGTCTCTAGAATAGTTACTGCTCGATTATAAACCTCCACTGCTTTCGAGGATCTCCGAATAGAAGTATAGACCTTTGCCATCCCCAAAAGTGGGGTTACAAGATATGGACTACTCTGTCATAAAAAAAAGTATCTATTAGCATAGCATTGTTCGTGTATCAGACCCTAATATAGAAATGTGTTCATGAAAACAAGACTAGGCAGTTACCTTACCAAATAATCCCTCTAGAATTGCAAGACCTCTTCGATATACGAGCATGGCTTCCTCGAACTTCTCCAAATTTGTATACATACTCCCCATGTGCATCAGCACTGAATCCAGAAGAGGTTCTTCATTCTTTAAAGTAACCACAATCTCATTCAACTGTTATATCCATAGAAAACTAATAATCAGATATCAATCACTAAAAATTCCACGAGAACATTCTGCAAGATATTAAGACCAGCTCAAGAAATATAGAGACAAACAAATATAAGACTGGCTTCAGCTGCACGAAGTTACCATCTCCAAGAGATACTCAACATACTCAAGATCCCCAACAGCCATGAATCCCAAGGCTAAGACATCTAGCATAGCAGCTTGCTCTATCCCTTTAACCCCTGTATCAATTTGCTTTTTCACTGCATTGTAATTTGCTCGAAGTAGATCAATAGCACCGACTAAATTCCCCACCTTAATCAAGCTTTTTACTTTCATGAAGTACTCCTGTAACTGTCTCTCTAAGTCATTCATGGCGTCAATGGAGTTACTTGAGCCAGGAAGCATTGTTTTAGACCTGCTAACACTGGACACATATACCATGAATTACAACACTAAGTCACACTACATATTTGTCTCTTTCTAAATTTAGTAATGATACTTTGCACAGAAGAAAATCAACTGTTTGAGGAAGTACATTTCAGAAGGTAATAGAAGGTATGAACATCAAATATCAGTAGGAAATGGAACAATGCATGGAAATAATAACTTCCACATGGTTAGCAATGTTATGACATTTATCCAACAGTATAGAGGCCACAAATAAGATCAGACTTCCTATTTCCAAACCAATCATACAAAAAATAAAACATTCGCACCTCTGGGATTTGCTTGAGACTGAAACACCATCTTCCTTGTTACTGCTGCCCAATTCAACTGATGAATTGGAGGTAAAACATCTTACGCCACAAACATGGGTAATAATTCTCCGAGGCACCACACAAAGTTTGATACTTTGCTTTCTGAAATGGACATGAGATGGGGCCTGTATCCCACCCGGAGTTTCCAAATTTAATCCTTCTTGGTCCTTCCTGAAAAGTTCCAGATAAGAACAAGCAGTTAGTAAACCTTTTTTCATCTAGAAACTGACAAAATAAGGGAGCAAACAATCATACTGGTACACCTTCTAATCAACAATTAACAAAACTAGTGTAAATTACTAGATCATGATTCCATCAAGAAGCCTCTGGTGTAGTCCACAATCTCATCTCTCATTACATTGTTCATTTTCAACCGTGGATAAAAAACTCAATCCCCGTTTGAAAACATTCCAATGAATCACAAAGTTTTTTCATAATCAAAAATAAAAAGGAAACCAATAAGCATCAAATTCTAGGTTGTTAGTGTCACTTAGTACCAAAAATTCATTAATTAATACGATTCTCAAACTTGTACAAAATACCTAAAAGAAGAACTTCCTCACAGTCAATTCCATTAATGAAGAAATCTAGGATTTGTTATATAGGCGAAGGATAAGATATGAATACCTGTTGAGATAAGGATACGACGGAAGAAGAAGTGAAGCTGCCATGGAAGAAGAACGATAAATTCGATAGAACTGAACGGTGCTAATATAGGACATGGGTTTTATCAGGACATAAGGGTTTAGAGCGTGCACGGTCATGAGACTAAAGTATATACTAAACCCATATTTAGTCGTTGAGTCAATTATAATGGGACGGAGTATAACTATATTTGGTTCGATTTACTAAGATTTTAGATTAAGAATAATCCAAAATCCGGACTAAGTCCAAATTTGATAGAGTAAGTGTAGCATACGTTTTGATAGTAGGCGTATATATAACGCTCGTCTCGTGCCAAGCACATACTGAGGGTTC
Organism: Papaver californicum; assembly: GCA_023531435.1. NCBI lineage: Eukaryota > Viridiplantae > Streptophyta > Magnoliopsida > Ranunculales > Papaveraceae > Papaver > Papaver californicum. The sequence continues at coordinate 6,474,311 of JAJJMC010008370.1, read as the reverse complement.
GTTTGATGGTGGAGCGGTAATATAATGAGCGTCCCAGTGGAGCCAAGATATAATGTACGTCCTACCGGATGTAAATTATACATACGCCCCACACTAAGCTTAGTTATTATGTACGCCTGATAGTAATTTTTCACCAGTAGTTATCACTTGTCAGTTGACATTGAAAACTTAACAGCTATGTTCCAACAGTTTAAAAGTGGAATTCGACTTGAAACTGATCAAGTATTTGTTATACTCGAGCAAAAATGTACAACTTAGAATTCAAAATATATATTTTGATAACTTGCGTTAGAAAAATGGGGATTAATGATAATTAATTATAAGACTGATGTATAAATAAAAATAAATATATTTAGTGGAGCGTTTTTTATTCTTGTGCCTGAACTCTAGACGTTAATTTCATTAACGTCCTATATCAGGCGTTTGTGTAATGTACGCTCCATACTGAGCGTTCACAAAATTAACGCCTCACTCAAGCATGGATTATACCAGCGTCGACCAGCAGACAAGCTTTATATATACGCAAGACTAAATTTTAGTCTTCTACCGTTGTGCTTGAGCGCTAAAAAGACCATTTTTTTTGTATTTAGTCGAGTTTATGACTGTGGACGCCCTTAGAGCCTAGATAGCAATTCGGCGTGCGACATAAATTCGGACCTGTCAAAATGCGCACATTAATCGGCTAAGTAAAATGGGAATTCGATCAACTATACGGTTAAATATGTGGAATAAAGAAAAAAATCTAGGAATTCATTAATTCGCATTTAATACATTTCACATAAACAAATGCGGCACGAAAAAATTGGAAAAAATATTAAAAAATATTTGTAAAAAATCCCTTTGCCTACGTTTGATAAGGTCTATGATTTCAATTCGAATAAAGTATATGTAATATATATAGTAGTTATTCAACAAATAACATGTAGCTCAATGGTTTGATAGTTAGTCTTGTCACATAAAGTGTCATGGGATTGATTCCCTCAGATAACAATTTTAAAAAAATATAGTTCTCCTACCAGAAATGGTAATGTGTTTGACTTACTAAGGTTAACAAACAAACCGAACCAATGGATAAGATAATGGGCTAATTGTTCTAATAAAAGTACAAAAGCAAAGTTAGAAAACAAAATAGACGACAATTCACAAATATGTATAATGCGTGAATTATTCGAAAATCCAACAAAAAGCGTGTTTTCTAACTAGGAATGCATTCGGTCTCCCTATATTTTCAATGTTTTGTTGAATATTCTTTTTCTTCAGTTCATCCGTAATTAAAATCAAAGGACCTGAAGGATGGTCATGAGATCCAGGAAAAATATATTAATTTATATAATAATTTAGATTAGTGTTTTTATGCCATTATTTATGGGATTGTCTATGTTTACTGTTTAGTTCGATACTGTAGGATATGGTTAGCTTTTTAATTATGAAATAGAGTTGGATTATAAAATTTAATTATATAAGAAAACTTAGTCACGGTTAGCCGTGTTTAGGATTTATGGCTAGGTTAGGATTAACTTTGTTCGGGACCGCTGCATAATCTATGCCATATAAAATAGTAAAGAAATGACTGAACAGACATATTATACTTTATAAACCGATAGATCTTTGTCGTAGGATGACTATTTCGACGGTTGGATATATCAGGATACAAAAACACTCTTCTTCATTATAATAGAGATTTATGTTTTTTTTAGTACATATTTTGATTCAAGTAATTCGATTGATTTAATTATAATATTTTCAGTTGTTCTTTATTTTAGCTTATTTTTTCTGATTGATTCTACTCAAAATCATGTTTTTGATTATTTTTCATATGATCCTGCAATACATGTTGATATGCACCGAAGATAATAAGAATTGACTAAATCTTTATATCGTGTTATTCGATTGAATCTGTTCTTATAATTCGTGTTAATCGATTAGATCTTCATATTCTCTTTGTTTAACTTTTTATGTCGGTCATGTATTTGTTTTTATATTATTATTTTTATTAAAATCATGTTTTTGTTTGTATTTTCATATGATTCTACAGTACATATTGATATGTACAAAAGATAATAAAAATTATTTTTGGTTGATTTGATCATCATATTCTTTTTATTTACATTCATTTGAGCATCAACTTGATTTGGTTTACTTCTATTTCTCTTAAAATCATGATTTTTGTTTTTTTTGAGATTTTTTATGATCCTACAATACATATCAATATGTGTTGAGGCATCATACATTTTTTTCCTTCAAGACATATGAATATGTATTGTTGGATCATACATAAACTAGGTTTGTAATGTGTATTCAAGCATACACTAGGTTTTTACTCAGTACATATTGATATGTACTATTGGATCAGACGTATCAATATGTGTTGTGGGATCATACATTTTTTTTCGTTCAGTACCTATCAATATTTACTGAAGGATCATAGATATCAATATATATTGTGGGATCATACACTTTTCCTTCAGTACATATTAATATTTACCGTTGGATCATACATAAACTAGGTTTGTGATGCATATTCAAGCGTAAACTAGGTTTTTATCCAGTACATATTGATATGTACTACTGGATCATACGCTTTAATATGTTTTGTGGGATCATACACTTTTTCCTTCAATACATATCAATATAAACCGTTGAATCATTGATATCAATATGTACTATGGGATCATACACTTTTTCCTTCAGTACATATAAATATGTACTGCTGAATCATAGATATCAATATGTACCAGGATCATACACTTTTTCCTTCAGTACATATCAATATCCAATGTTGGATCATAGTGTAATATCTTCAATGAATCTAGGTTTGTACATATCAATATCTTATATATCTTGTATACTTTTTTTTTCCTACTGAGTTACTATTTTCTTCTACTAAATTTCTTTTTCTTCTTCAACTTGTCTTTTTTCTTTCTCGCTGATTGCTAATTATGGATCTCGATGACGCTCCCATGGAACCTGCAATTTCAAGAGAAAATAAAAAAGAAAAAGAGAGATAAGAGAAAGATACGCAAAGTTTTCTTTTGTTATGTTTTGGATGGAGAGAGAAACATATTTTTTTAAAATTAATTATCTCAGACGTGTTAAGAACAAGGACAACCAAGTATTATCGATAATTTAAAAAAGTTTTGGACCTCATATATTAAATAGTTTTTTCCACAAGACCCTAGGTTAACTACTTGTTGGGTTTTTTGGATCAACCAACAAATCTCCCTAGTTTATATATATTTTTTGGTATCAGTTTGGATTCGCGATACAAACCATATCGCTGGATTATCGATCCATATCGTCCACTATGTATACAACCTAATACTCACTAATATGTTAAGCGGCTTATATATTTTCACACCAATTTGAAGGAAAAAATGGATTGTTATTTGTTTCCAACATTCAAGTTGGATTTTTCTACAAATGAAATATACTCAGTTAACTCTGATGTAATCAATAATATAAAGGTGATATAAAATAAATTTACCACATTAAATGTTGTTCATGTATTTAATGGTGACTGAAACTCTATTTCTAATTGGTGTGTGACCATTACCTTGCTTAATTATGATTGATTGGGTCATCAAATTCTTCTTTCTCATTGGCTTAGATGAAACCCTTTTAAACTGGGTGCGGGACGAAGCCTCATCTTAATGCACAATGACCAACTATAAAATATTTTTCATCGGAATCGGTACATAATACGGGTTTTTTAGTCGTAATTTATTAGAATTATAATATATTTCGGGTTAGACAATATAATCAGCTTTATTTAACATATCTATCGTACATTAACGTGTATTTAAACCTTTAATATATAAAAAATTCAATGTGATTATACAAAAAAAACTTTAGTTTTGGATAGTAGTGGCTAGTGGTTGCCAGCTTCGGTCAGTATCACCAGTACCACTAGGGATGCACAGGAACCGACCAGAACCGAAGGACCGGACTGGAACTGACGGAACCGTACCTGAAACGGAATAAACCGAGGGTATATGGTACAGGGTACAAGTACAAAAAATGAGAACCGAGTACACCCAGGTACCAGGTATAGGTTCTACCTAAGAACCGACCTGTACCGGACCGATTGTACCGAGTATTATTAACTATTGATCAGATTTTATAGTTTCAATCTCATCCGTCCCTTTCTAAGTTAGGTTACTCACTCGATCTGTTTCATTTCGTCTGTGTACGTCTGTGAAAGAAGAAGAAGTTCTTCTGTTCTTCATCACCAAGGTCACCAAACCTCATCGATTTCAGATCCCCTCTCTCAATCTCATCAATCTCAGGAAAAAAAATCGTATCATGAAAAACCCCTCTATCAATCTTATCTAAAGCATCCCTGATGTCTAAATCTCTTTAGAATCCGTTCACCTCTTGAAGAGTGAAGTACAAAAGAAAGAAAAATCAGGTATAAACTCTAACCTCGGTTGCGTGTGTACATTCCTTCTACTTGATTTGATTTACCAAATTCCTGCTTTAGTTTTTCCTTCATTGGTTATGTGTTGAGAACTTGGTGTTAACTGTTACCATATTTTCATTTCTCTAATTTTTTTTATTGTTGACTCTTTTTATTTCAATGTCATGTTATAACTATTCATGCAAATGAGTAAAAGATTAATTGAGATGTTTTCCAACTATGAATTCAACATAATTTGTTCATAACTCTGCTTTGGGTTTTCATTGCTTTTGATGAACTGAGATAAAAATGAACTTTATTGTTTTGATTGATTTAAATGATTTTGGAAATTTAAAATACGTTGTATACACCTAAGTCATGTTTTTCTTTATAAATATAAATCTTAAGTTTAGGTAAGGGTTTATAAAGTGTAGAATTAGTAATTAAGGTAATTGGATGGGAAACTTAGGTCAGAATTTAAGTTGGGGTTTTCCTTCAAATAAGATGAGCTGGTTAGATTGTTAATTGGTTAATGAATGCATGATAATTCTGCAAGATTGATAAGTAGAAGAAAAAAAAGGTATTTTTTTGTCTGAGAGATTGGGCAAACGGAGTTGCATTCTGTTTGAATCGTTTCTTATGAGCATAGAAATCTTTGAGAGTGATTAATTAGTTTATTTTTGTGTTTGCATATGCAGGAAGTTGGTGATTCTTCAAGAAAAGAAGAAGCTGCTAGAAAGCGAGCAGAAGATGCTCTTGCTGGAACAGTACCAATGAATGTTCGGGAACTCCTTTTGCATGAACCTTGGGTATTTGACAACTCTCGGTATTAATCCAGGTTTGTCAATATAATTTCAATCTATTTCTTTACGTTTTCATTTGATGATTACTTATATTCCTCATTAGAACTTTGATAACTTTGATAAGTACTAGCCGATGAAAGGAAGCACAAAATGTGTAATTTTTTTTACTTCAAATCATCGGGTCAAATCATTATGACATTGTCATGTTTTTCATTTACTTGGGATGTATTAAAGAATTTACTGAAGCAAAAACCATAAACAGAAATGACGTGGTTGTAGGTGATATTGGCTATTAAATTTGCATGATTTCCAGTATTTTCCCTTGACTTCACTATTTTTTGGTTTTTGTGTGAATTCAATACCGACAATCTGATCATTAAAAAAATTAATTCAGTGTTTTGCTTAGAAAGGACGTTAGTCCTCCTGTTATACAGTATACTTATTTTTGCACTACTAACCAATAAGGGTATCCGTTCAACATAAATTTATGGTTTTCTTCATAAATTTTTAATTTTGTATCATGTTTGTTGATTTCCAGGTATTGTGCAGGAAAGTCAATTGTGCAAATCTCATTTGGTGGGTTCTTAGCTGTATGTAAATTGTGTTGTTAAACAAGGTTTCATTTTATTTTCTTGTTTCACTCGGTTTGTTTTTTTTTTGTTTTCCCTTTTGCTTGTCATCAATTTATATGAGCTCATTTCCATTTTATGTAAATCCATGAATTTTAATTGGTTAACCATTTTGGTACACTTACTTTTGTCATCACTGTTGTTGGATGCTGATCATTACTATATTTAAGACATTTAACCATATTTAGCAACTTCTGGGTTGAGTTGAGTGGAATTCATACTATTGGGTCCATTTCCATCAATCTTCATTATCAGTCTACAGACTCTACACCTTCCATTACTTTTCTTATTGAATTGTTGTCTGGTAAGGTGCTTTAGCTCTCTGGATCCAGAGATAGTTGCCTTGTGTTGGCTTCCTCTGTGGATCAATGATGACGTGCAGGATCATGCCCAAGTCAGAAAATCAAATCATAAAGAAGACAAACTAACCATGTGAAGAACAGAAGAAGTTGAAAGATAGGTTTGGTGAACGTTATATAAAAAATATTCCAAGTGGTTTAGCTTCCAAGGTATACATTTTGTTGGTTATTTGTTTTAGTTATTTGTTTCATTCACTATGTTTTTACATTTGTCAATTTTAGATTAGAAAAAAAAAGGGTACACGTACAAGAACCGAACCGAGAGTAAAGGGTACAGGGTACAGGTACACGGGTAGAAAAACGACCATAGGGAGGTACAGGTACATGGTTCTACCAAGAACCGAGCCGAACCGACCTTTGTACACCCCTAAGTACCACCTTATCATATTTGTACCATTGAGGACCGCGATAAAGATATCTGATATACGGCGAGACATGCACAACAAAATTCATCATGCACTCTGTTTGCGCAGCGGATAAAATCCGTTGGATTTTCATCCCATCCACAACTAGCCCACATGCGGATTTCAGATTTACTTTCCGCATTAAATCTGTCATCCAATAAATTTGCAACTAATAAATGGGCGTTTGGATATAGTCATATAGGTACATTAATGATTTTTTTTTAGTTAGAAAAGAAAAGTTCTTTTGAATTGAAACTTACTTATAGGAGAGTCGAAGAAGGGAAAGAGAGAGACAAAAAAAGATATCATTAGGTTTAGTTTTTTATTTTTATCTCTTTCTGATTTCATTTAAGATCAATATCGAGCTACTCTTTTTTATTTCAAAATTCGGTTGCACTTGTTTATCATGCGTGAGTGAAGAATAACCGACGAATAGACTAAAGTAGTTAGGACACCTGAGTATATGTTGCAATGGAGTTCTGTCAGATTCTGCTATGCAAGCGATTATCTAGTTTAACATTTAACAGTTAAGATACACTGAGTATATGTTGGAAAGATTGAATGGAATTAAAATATTTGATCAACACGTATGCAAAAATGTATAATATTAATACATTAGATTCAGGGATAATTTATATTTTTTTGTAATACGATACAGATTAATTTATAATGTAATGGTATTTTCTATGTGCATTTCCTTTGGAGGGAATATCACAATTGATTTTTAAAATAAGTCAAAATATCCGACTAATCATCAATATGATACATATTATAGATATAAAATTTAAAAATAATAACTTAGAAAACTATTCCGAGATTTTACTGAATTTTATTCTGGATTCCGCTGTCAAGGTGTCTAAGGATCTAAGGGAGACAAATTCGAGAACGAGATAAACTATATCAAATCATAAAAATTTACTATGCTCTAGATGTATACATGATCTCAAGTGCTACATCGAATCATGAAAACTTACTTTGTATCAAAACAATATTAATCAGTATAAGAAACGCAATAAAATCGAGATTTGATAGCATAAACAAAGTTGGTTTAATCTTGACTTTGGATGTATAAGATCTCAAGTTCTACACCAAGTCATAAAAACTTACTTTGTATCGGAACAAAATTAAGCACCAAAAGAAACACAATAATATCGAGATTCGAGAAAATAAATAAGTTCCAAACACGATAATAAGAAAGGAAATCACAAAAAACGAGAAGCGTAAATTAGGTTTGGATAGGTTACAATATACAACCATTTGTAGGATTTAAAGTTTATTCATGGCTTGCTTTTTAAAAGTATAAAAATATCCTTTTCTATTTAAAAAATACCTTAATTTATCCTTAAGCCCAGACGGGTGTAAGGACCTAATAGATTATGCATTACCCACATCCAATCCAAAATCCAATGGATAATTAATAAGACCGTGTCCAATACAAAATACAATTGATTTTTAATAAAGCACTCGCATCCAATAAATAAGGCACGAGCGTCTATTTATGCACAAATCTTCGAGAAAATAAATGAGTTCCAAACATGGAAATAAGAAAGGAGATCGCAAGAAACAAGACGCGTAAATTAGGTTTGGATAGGTTATAATATACAACCATTTGTAGGATTTAAAGTTTATCCATGGCTTGATTTTTAAAAAGTATAAAAACATCCTTTTATATTTAAAAAATACCTTAATTTATCCTTAAGCCCAAACGCCCAAACGGGTGCAGGGACGTAATAGATTATGCATTGCCCACGTCCAATCCAAAATACAATGGATAATTAATAAGGTCGTGTCCAATACAAAAAACAATTGATTTTTAATAAAGCACTCGCATCCAATAAAATAAGGCACGAGCGTCTATTTATGCATGGATCGGGTGTCTATTCCAATAAAGTTGGACTGACCGATGAGTTAGGTAAGTTTAATTTTCTAAAACTTGTTAGGCACTGAGATATAAAACTATGGATCAATATTTTATGGGTTTACACGTGTTTGTTTCACTAACATGATTAGAAGAAATTATGGTCGGACCAAAAGAAAAGAGTTTGATAGTCGGACCACATAAAAAAGGGATGTATCTACATGAAAAAAGGGAGCATGGTGTCTATGCATCTATATAAAAAATCGATGCACGTTGTTTATGCATCCATTGGAGAATATGTGCACGCCTAAATAAGCAGTCATTTTCGGTATCTCTTAAAAATTAAAATTTGAATACCTTTGTTTGTGCTCGTTTTATAGATCTCTTCAAAAGCTTTCAGAGAAATAAAATTAGTAACTCTGATGTATCGTTCATATACATGTTAGTTTCAAAGTTTTGACAATATACACATGTTAGTTTCAAAGTTTTGACAATATACACATGTTAGTTTCAAAGTTTTGACAATATATTAGAATGAAGGTCTTATTTACCTTTCAAGAGAATCTTTAAAATATGAGTTTGTTACGAAAACTTTATACTCTCTGAGAGCTATATTGAACCTCATACCTGGGTGGTGACAGCATAACTCTGATTGAGAATGAATTTGGTGGTAATTCTCATATCCTATTGCTGGGTAATTGACCCCATTCGCCAAACAAAACTTTTTTTTAATCTACATCGGTTTTATCGTGAAATTAAATCGAATTCCAAACAATTTTCCAAAAATGCCTTAATTATTCTTATGAGATATTTAGTTAAGGTTGTTGCATCTCTTACATGAGATTACACTCTCTCGGTGGTGGTGAACATGATGGTTTAAAATATGTTTTAACAAATGTTTATAAGCCTAATAAACCAACATAAATAACGAAATTGTAAGAAAAATTAAATAATATTTGCAATTAATTTTGTAATGCTTTTTGATTCTCTTGAATTGACATATACCCAAGCCCTCTAGTAGGATGGGGATGGTGCCTCAAGAAGGGTTGGGATAGCTCAGTTGGTAGAGCAGAGCACTGAAAATCCTCGTGTCACCAGTTCAAATCTGGTTCCTGACATTGAGTATCTACTGTTAAGTTCCTGACATTGAGCATCCATTATTAACCCACAGGTTAATAATAGATACTCATACAAATTCGATACGAATCAGCATACATGGTATATTGGATGAGACTTCAATATTTGCTATTCGAAAGAAAGACTGCTCTAAAACTTATATGAGTATAAAATGTTTTGGTAAATGCATTCTTCAGCATAATCTTGTTTACTTTTTTTTAAGGTGCTAAATATGTTTGGACCATTGGTTTATCGAATCCAGTTTGATCTATATTTGGCATGTTCCTTATTTATCATTTATGTGAAACTTAGTTTCCTTTAGGATATGGTTGATAACATCTAATTACATGGAATTATCTATCTTTCCATGGAAATATATGTTTTCCATCATTTGATAAAAAATCCAGTTCCATAGAATTGTGGGCCCATTAAATAAAAAGCACGGTCTAAAGTATGTTTTTAATTTAATTACAAGGAATTCTATGAAAAATCTTTCTTACCTCCCCTTAGGAATTGTTTCACGGAATAAACTTTCCATGAAAATGTTTTCTTTCCCTAGTATCAAACACATCTTCAGTCTCTTATCTTTCCAAAGTTAGGCCCACCTTTGATCATATTAATCATATCATTTTATATCTATATGATCCTTCCTGAGCCCTAATTTATCCAGGTTTGAGATTATGTGGTTTGGGGAACAAGGCTTTTCTAACTTTCTTGAAAATTGGTGCTCATGATCATATTATATTGTAGGATATCCTAGCACAATTATATGATTGAAGCTTGAAGGCATTGAAAGCTAAGCTGAAGTAGTGGAACAAACACATTATGCCAAACTACTTAAAGACGTTTATTGATTGTGGTACATCACATCACGCGTGCTTTGTAAGCTCATTTAATGCTTTGTCTTCTCTTTCAAACTTGGTCGTTGATTTCTTCTTTTACTTTTCACACGTCCTAACTGTAGATTGATGTGGTAGATATCTCTTTTACCATGTAAGACCAAGAAGACTTTTTCAGTGCTTCACTCTCATCTTAGTATCATAATCCCCTTATCTAGGATGTCTACATGTGTCCTTAGATATTTATCCACTATATGTTTCCCCTCCATCTGGACCAGGGGTACGATGGGAATAAACGTTTCATATTTTCTCTAACCGCCTCCACGTCCCTTGGTAACCGCCACGTACTCCACCTCTTATTGGGTGCTATGTCACCTTTTAAAACATCTTTTCATAGGGGTGCTGCGTCACTATTTTGGCCTCATTGGTTGAGGTTTCATTGCTACACTTTTTCTCTTCTCTTCCTTAGTTGCTTAATTTTGCTTCGGTTAACTTTTATCTCTTTTTCATGCATGCTTCGTACCCACTATGATTCTGTGAAATTCACATAATAACTTAGATACTTCAAATATTCAATATCCATAACAGGGAAGATCATCGGGCCCAATACCATGTCCCGATTCAGATATCTCATCAACATTAATCCCTAGTGACGGGATATGTTAACTCCACTAACTATCTTAGCCTAGGGTCCAGATTACATTGGGACTTACCACTTGCCCAATTCAAATAATTTTTTGTTACTTGAAGGGATCCCTCTCTCATTCGATTGACCACTTAGGAAAATCTTATTGGACCACCTGTGTCAGTCTCTGGGGTGGCCCCTTTGATTATGGACATGTAGTCCAAAACCCTCAGGTCACCTCAGGGGAGAATCATGAGGTTACCATAATTAGTCTATGGGTAACCCCTTTGAATCTAGACCTACCATAGCCCTCATATCACCTCATGGGAGAATTGTATCTTGCCCCGAGTACGAATGATCCAATATGTATCATATTTTACCTCTTAAAGATAATATTGATTTAGATGATTTATGTTCCATGGATACTCTATCTCCTTTCCATTGGACTTGAGTAGCTTGTAAGATCTTTATCCTACCTTAGATAATATTGTGTATAGACCTCCCCACTTTGATGCTAGTTTCCCTCCTTCTTTTTCTCTCTCTCGTAGTCGAGGATCTCTCTGAGTACTAGCTTCCCTGGATGAAATTCTCTGGGACGAACCTTCTTGTTATATTCTCTTTGTAGCCTTCTCTGGTAATTCTCCATCTTCTGGAGTGCAATTTCTCGGGCCTCCTCCAGGTTGTCAAGTTTGGCGAGTATCAAATCTGTCGTGAGATTCTTCATCCATGCTTCTGATTTAGTGGTGGGGATCATTATCTCAGTGGGAAGAATTGTTTCAGTTCCATATGTGAGCATGAAAGGTGATAACCCCGTAACTTCTCTCTTTGTGGTTCGATATGCCCATAAAACGCTATGCAACTGTTTGCACCAGTCCTCTTAGTGACCATCCAACTTCTTCTTCAAATTATCAGCTATGGTTTTGTTAGTGATTTCCGCCTGGCCATTGCTCTGTGAGTATATGGGTGTAGATTTGCTCTTCCTTATTTGGTAAGTGCTGAACAGTAGGTCTATGTTTGTTCTCTGTAGCTGCTTCATATTATCTGACACTATTACGGCGGGTATCCCGAATCGACAAATGATATTTTCGAATAGGAATTTAAATACATCTTTGTCCTAAATATGCTTTAAGGAAGCTTCTTCCACCCATTTGATAAGTAGTCTGTGGCCACGATGGGATATTTTCTTTGGAGCGTCCCTTCGTGAAGTTGTCCCACAATCTCTACTCCCCATTTTGCAAACGACCATGGGCTTAATACCGAGTTTAAGGATGTGGATGGTGCATGAATCTTCTTTCCAAATCTTTGACACTCCTCATAGACTTTCGTCATATACTTTGCATCTCCATGCATGTAGGGAAAAAGTAACCCATAGTTTTTGCTCTTTAGGCTAAGTTACTCCCTGAACTATGATTTTCAGCGTCTCCGTAGTGCAATTCTACCAGGATCTGGTGCCCCTGCTCTTTTCTTAGGCATCTAAGAAATGACCCTAGATAGGAATGCCTGTATAAGATCCCGTCCTGAAGATGATAATTAGCTGCCCTGCTCTTAATTTTGTTTGCTTGAATAGTGCTCGCAGGTAGATCTCCAGATTCGAGGTATCGGTGGATAGGCTCCTTCCAGTCACCCGATTCATAGAGTCCCGCTATCGTCTTCTTGTCATCTTTCGTCTCGGTTATTGATGGTGTAAAGACCCTCCCGACTCGAACTGTTTCCACCGTTGGGTCTTTTAATATTGACGCGATATAGGCCAACTCATCAGCATACCTGTTGTTCCCTCTTATAACATGTCATAGCATGATGTTTGGTATTTGACTGATATAATGCCGAGCTAGTTTTAAGTACTTCTGCAGACATGGATCCAGAGTCTGGTAATCCCCTTTGATTTGGCGTATTACTAATTGAGAATCGCTAGTAAGCCTTACTTCTGTTAGTCCCAGCTTTATGATAAGTGTTAGAGCGTCGATTACTGCTTCATACTCAGTGATGTTGTTGTTGGCTTTGAACTCGAGTCTGAAAGAATAAACTATCTTTATCCCCTTTGGTTTTGTGAACACTACGCCTAACCCGGATCCGTCTGTAAATACTTCACATCTCTGGGTATGACAACTTTCGAGGAGTCCTGCTGACCCGCCATCTTCTTCTTTCATCCCGGGAATGTCTTCTTCTTCTTCTAAGGGGAAATCTACCAAAAAATCAGCTATGACCTGGGACTTGATTGTTGTACACATCTCATAGAAGAAATTGAATTGTTTAATTTGAGCTCCTAAATTTCGATATTCGCCCTGATCTGAAAGAGTTTCCTATAACCGATTCGATAGTGAATGAATTTAGTCAGAACACGAATCATGTGTGCTAGAAAGTAAGTTCTTATCTTTTGTGTTGCATAGATTAAAGCTAGGATCAACTGCTCAATTTTGGTGTAATTTCTATCTGCTGGTAGCATGGTCTTGCTGATGAAGTACACATGTTTCTCCTCTCCTCCTTCGTATATGACTAGCACAACACTGATAGCGTGAGCGGTAGCCCCAAGATATAATGTGATAACTTCTTCAAGATCTGGCCTCTGTAACACTGGTAACTTCGCGAGATGCTCTTTGATCTTCTGGAATGCCTCCTCACATTCATATGTCTACTTAAATTTACCCCCCTTTCTTAAGGTACTAAAGAAAGGTTTGCATTTGTTGGATGATCTCGAGATAAATCGACTCAAGGCAGCTAGGTATCCATTTAGCCTCTGAGCATCTTTCACTGTAGTGGGTGATGGCATATCTCGAATGGAACGAACCTTGTTGGGATCTTCCTTAATGTCGTTCTTAGTGATTATATAGCCTAGGAACTTCTCATACGTTACCCAGAACTTACATTTCGCGTGATTAACTTTCAGTTTCTACTTTCTCATCTGATCAAAGATTCCCTTTAGGTCTGACACATGATCTGTTGCTGCTTTGCTCTTGACTAGAATGTCATCCACATATACCTCAATGGTCTTGTGAATCCAACTTTCAAACATATCTTCCACCAGCCTTTAGTACGTTGCTCTCGCGTTTTTCAATCCAAACGACATCTTTGTGTAACAGCAGAGCCCTCTAGGTGTGAAGAATGCGGTGTGCTTCTGATCTTATGGTGCCAATGGAATTTGGTTGTACCAAGAGTAACCGTCCATGAGAGTCAGCGCCTCTTGACCATTAGTCGTATCGACCAGTTGATCTACACATGAGAGTGGGAAAATGTCCTTCGGGCATGCTTTGTTAAGATCACTGAAATCTATGCAGATTCGGACTCCACCATTCTTATTTGGTATAATTACCATGTTTGAGATCCATACCGGATATTGCGCATTTCGGATGACTCCAACTATTTGCATCTTTTTTAACTCATCTTCTACTGAGGCATGTATCTCTGGCGCGATTCTCCGCATCTTTTGTCGAATGGGTTTAAACTTTGGATATATTCTCAGGTAATGACAACAAATTTCTGGGTCAATTCCCTCCATTCCCTCCATGCTCCATGCGAACACATCTGTGTATTCTTGTAGCAAAGCTTTCATATTGGTGAGCTGCTCTGAATCTAGTAACGATCATATTTTTAATATTTTCGGCTCTTTCTCCGACCCGATGTTAAGATCCTAGGTTGGTTCCAGAGCCGTGAAATGCTGCTTGAGTTCCTTGATAGAGGTTGTGGACTGTAATTGCTATGCGTCCTGACTCTTGCTTTCTTTTCCAATCTCCTAGGCTAATGCCAACATCTCCTCTAGATCTTATAAGTGATTCTCTCCTTGGATGCGGTTCTTTTCTCTTCTGTTCCTGGTTCACTTTTCCTCGTTTTGCTGGATGTCTGCTTGGATACAGAACTTTACAACTTGTGGATCTCCCACCACTTCTGCTACTCCCACCGGGTCGGGAACCTCATTCGCTGGTGATATGCTGGTGCTACCCCTTTAATTCCTACAGTCTATGGTCTCCCGATTATGTGAAACAACGTCCACTATATAAAAAGTAGTAGTGGTGTCCAAATATTCTCCTCCTGATACTCTTAAAGTGACCTCGCCTTTGGGTTTGGAAACCGACCCGTTAAATCCATAGATGTTATAAGTGGAAGGGATGAGGATGTCATCTGATAGGACCATTTTTTTAAAAGTGTCATAGAACATCATTTCCACAGAACTTTCACTATCCACCAATATCATCTTTACTCCTCATTCCTTAATCATCAGTGTAATTACCAATAAGTCTGCATGAGATTCCCCATTCAAAGGCACATATTTTATAGAAAAGGATATTGGATGCATCATCCATGATTCCATCGGCAGAGTCTTGGCTACATTGTATATTTCCTTTTCCGAGTGGTCTCTCTTGTGAATTCGAGACATAATTCCACTTCCTAGCTGAAAATCTTAAGTTGCTGAGTAGGAAATCGTGCCGCATTAGAGGACTCTAGCGTCTCTTTTAATTTTTACTTGGTGTACTGGCAATTCTGCTGGTGCAGGTTGAGTTCTCACATATTTCTGTAAAAAGCCATCTCGAATCGAATGTTGTACAATCTCCTTCATATCTCGACAGTTTTTAGTTGAATGTCCTATATACTGGTGGTAAGCACGGTAGTCAGGGTGGTCTTACTTCTCTCAAACTGCACTCCTCGTTTCGGGGGATAATTGATGTCTCCTCGCTTCTCTACCTCATTGAAAATTTCTTCCAAGGGAACATTCAATGATACGTACACTTTATCTTCGAATCTAGGCTTTTTTTCCCTTTCGAGACCCATATTTTTGAGGTCGGACTCCTATCGTACCGCTATCCTCTTTTCTCAACTCGTTTAGACTCTATATGGGGAATGACATTTGTAGCCCAAGATGGTTCTGCCACCTTTGTAGTTTCTGAACTTGGATTTCCCGCACCCCTCCTTGTATTTCTTTGAGAGCAATGTAATGCTCCTGCAACTTCCTGATATCCTTCAGATTCTGAGGCTTTTCATTCTAGAAAGCTATTCCTAGAGCATTTTCAAACCCCAGAATCTGCTGGTCCACTGGTATCTTTCCAATTTCGGTGCGTAGCTTTCTCCACCTGTATGTAAGTGACCTAAGAAATTCCTTGAGTCCTCTGTCTAGAGTAAACAATTTGTTAACCCGAGGTCTGGCTATACTGTTGTGCATGTAAGTCTCCAAGAAGATTTCAGTCATCTCCTCATAGGTCCCAGTTGATCCCTGGGAGAGTGAGTAGAACCAAGTTCTTGCCTCTTCATCCAAGCTTGCTAGGAAGAATTTGCACATCACTGTATCATTATGTTTATATTGTAAAAGCGATATGACGTACATTTTGATATGCTCCACCGCATCGCCTGTTCCATCGAATCTTGTCATAAAAGTTGGGAGAGTGAACTTTGGAGGAAACTCAGCTCTCGTCAATCTTCTGGTGAATGGGGTCTTTTCAGCTTCCGTCATTACTTCTGTCATCTTGTCATCATCTCCTTTTCCCACTATCTTCTTGATCGTTGCCTCCAGATTTTTTACCTTCTACGACATGGCCTGCGTACCCCTTCGATTCTCCTGCCTGGGTTCTTCCTCAGAGGTATAGTCTTCCGTGGTCCTATAGTATCTTCGTGGTTACAACTCGGTTCTGGACTTGGGGTGCCTGGGAGAAGCGGGCTCTGGCGTTCTACTCATGCTGGGTGTTGTTCGAATCGTGCCTCCATCCGCCGATTGTGTATTATCACTAGATCCCTCTACTAGGTACTCCCTTGGTAAGCTTCCATGTATCATCCCTCTTTTCGTAGTAGGTTGTTCTCTTTCTTTAGCATTAAGTTCCTCTCTGGTACCCTAACCATTTCTTCCTGTTTTTGTTGGCTTGCCAGAGTCGCATCTGTGGTCTCGTGACTAGATGAGTAGTCCCTCCTCGGAATGTTGTTTCCCTCCACCATATGTCTTTTCCCTCGCATGATATGACGCTGCCTTTCTGCTTCTGTCTTGGCCACTTCTCTTCGCGCCGGCTCAGCAATCATCATGTGCTCTTCTTCGTGGGCCCTTCTTTGTGCCTGTTCTTCCTTACTGTCTGAAGCAGATAATCCATCGGGAGGATACTCTCCCTCTCTTACTGTTACATGAATCTGCACATTAGCTGATCGGACCGGGCAAATCTTCTTTTCCACTGGTGGCATCTCATATCGGGTTCCTCTTGCTAGGATATGACTTGGATTGGGGTTGCTTTTCTGCCCAGAAGTCGTGAGTCCCTCCTGCAGACTTGCTCCTGTTGTCGTTGGACTGCGTAGATGTCTAGTCGGTGCTGACGAACTGGCCACCGAATCTCGCTTGTTCCCGATGTTGACCTAAGTCTAGAAGAGAAACACACAGACTCACTATAACCTATTAAGGGAAAATATAACATATTTTTAAAGATTCTTTTGTCGGGTACAAATCCCCAAATCCGACAGTTTATAACAAAAAATGTCAGTGTTTAAAGGTGGTTATCTGTCTTATGTCAGAATTCCTCCCCTCATAAAAAGATTTTTTATGGTCCCGGTGTTTGTTTTTTTTTTTTGGAAAAGAGCGTCATAGCCAAAAATACTAGGTTTTTTTCAGTTAACTTTTAGTGCAAGTCTGTTTTTTCTATTACTGGATGAGTGGAGTCTGACCAACTTGTCGGCTCCGGTGACTGAAAAGTTTCCTTGCGTGACATTTTGAACATGATGCAGAGAAACCTTGTATTCTAAGATCTTGTTTTTATTTGATCTTAACTTCTTTTCTCCTTCATTAAGATATCCGACAAAATTTTTGAAGTTGACTATGGCCTCTAGAAGTTAAGCTCAGATCACTCGAATGAATTTTGGCTCCAACTGATGAATCTCTCCTTTTAGTTTTGGTTTCCTGAACCTCAAGTTATGAAGGTTTCCACCATTACTTTTTTAATAAAAAATAGCACAATCTTTTTTAGGTTTTGGAAAATAAGAAATTAGCTTGTACAACCCCTTTTACCACTTATGAAAAGTATTCTTGTGTTTGTAACCCTGAGAAATGGGAAAACTCAAATACTTTTCAAATCCGGAGTGTTGTTAAACTTTGAGTAACCCAGATCTACGTTAGCTTCTAACAAAGCATCATAGACACCTTGGAGCTCGTAGTTCTATAACTTTTGCTATTCTTGAAACATGAGTAACTCTTATAGGAATCTTTTAGCTTCTACAAAGGTCAGTGACGCTTTGTAGCTTAAAGAATCTTTAAGATTGGCTACTAATAGAACAAAAGATAACTTGACCAATCTTCAACGAGAGTCTTTTAGCTTCTACAAAGATGAGTGACACTTTGAAGCTTATTGATCTTTAAGATTGGCTACTGATAAAATAAAAAAATAACTTGAACAATCTTCAACGAGAGTCTTTTAGCTTCTACAAAGATCAGTGACATTTTGGAGCTTATAAATCTCGCCGTTTTATGAAGTATTTCACCACAAAAGTACTCAACAAGATGTTAAACAATCACTGTTTCTAGCGCAAAAATGTAGTTGTGTAAAATCCAACTACCTATATCTAACCATTCATTCTCAAGTAAAAGATAAATAATTAAGACTAAGAACATATTAATAGTTATCACACAAAAGGTATACGTGGTTCGAAATCATTACCTACGTGGGGGTAAATGATTGATATTATTTGAAAGAGATTGAACTTACAAAGGGATAAAATCCATCTCACCAAGAACGCTCCAAATTACTCCCTCAAGCTTGTTAAAGGTTTTCTCTTAAAAAATCTCACCTTCCTTCTCTCTTGACTTAACTTAGTATTTATAGACAAAGGTATCATACAACCAAAGTTCAGCCTTGGACACTTGTATTTGAGTTGCTGAAGTTTTCTCGGGAGTATGTCCTGAATCTTCTCCGGTTCTCTCGATATGCAGGTCTTCATATTCAACTTGTTCTGGACATGACCCGAGATGATGGTGGCTTCTCGTTCTTTCTTTGGTCACGACCCGAAGAGTGTACGTCGGTTCTCGTCGGGTGCATTAAATGTTGCTGATCACATCACACGTGCTCTGTAAGCTCATTTAATGCTCTGTCTCCTCTTTCAAACTTGACCGTTGATTTCTTCTTTTACTTTCCACGCGTCCTACTTGTAGATTGATGTGGTAGATATCTTTTTTACCGTGTAAGACCAAGAAGACTTTTCCAATGCTTCGCTCTCATCTTAATATCATAATCCTCTTATTTAGGTTGTCTACATGTGTCCTCAAATATTTATCCACTACAGTCCTAATGGATATGCAATAATATTCTTTCAGAAAGGTTCAAACTACAAAAGAGTCTTACCAATTAGGCTCATTTGATTAAAGTCACATTATAGTCTTTTAAAATGACTATACAGACGAGGTTGTGAGACCTATTAATTTGCTCACGAGTGTGCATAAAATTATAACTAAGGTCTAAAAAACCAAATTGAAGTTAGTAATCTCAAAGTTAACATCACCATTTCAGTATGCTTACAAAGGTGGTTGAAAAATATTTGAAAGAATCCTCATTGCAAACAAGTTGGTAGATTTAGAACAAAAAAAATTATTAAGTTAACCGGAAATATCCGGAATATGTTTTACATAAATGAGGTCACGACTTAGAAATTGGTTAAGTTATTGTTATTCTACTGCTTCGTTCTCTATTCTCATTAATGGGTCTTCTTTTAGTAAATTTAGAACCACAAGAGATCCATTGTCACCTTTGCTTCATTGTCACCTCTGCTATTTAATTTGGCAACATTCGGGTTTCTCAAAGTACGTACATAGACATAACAACTCAGAGGGGTTTTATTAATGGTTATATAGCTTCACCAGGTAATATGCAAATCAATCATCTTGTTTTTCAATATAAACAATCGGAATGGTCTTTATTTTTTTCCTCTATTCTCTAAAATGTCTAAGTATGTGGCTGGTCTTTGATTAAACATGACAAAACCCAGATTACAATTGGAGGCGTATACTGCCAAAGATGAATCAGTGGGCAACTAATTTGTGATGTGTCACTGATATGTTGCCTTATAAGTTTTATCTATCTAGCATGCCACGAGGTTCAAAATAAATTCAAATCTCTGTGGGATCCAATCATCTAGAGGATCGATAGCAGACCCTCTTAACGAAGAGAAGGGATGCTCTTTTAGGGTTGTAATTAAGTTAGTATTTCTCACGTGTATGTTATCCTCATTTCCATTTTATTACCTTTTCAATTTAAAGCTCATACGTCTTTGATTAAAAGGAAAATGAAAAATATTCTATGATAATTAAAAGATTGAGCTAAATGTTCTCACCTTTGACAAGTAAAAGAGCTTTATATGTACCTTAGAAAACGTGTGGTTTGGGTATTCTACTATTCTTAATCGCTCATGCCCCTTCATAGGTATTAGGACACTCTTTAGGCTTTTAACACATGGATCTCCGTACGAGTAGCCATTGGACGACTTTCACACATCGGACAGGTCTAGTTCTGATATTAGGTTCAAGTTTATAAACATCCAATTCAAAACCAAGTGGAGTAACCCTTTCAAACATTATATTTTAAATGTTTATAAAGAGGATTTAAGCAATGATACTATTGTTTTTCACAGTATGGTATGGATAAAAAAATATTTGGTATTCATGATCAGTATGGGCGTGGTAGGAGTAGATTCTTATTGGACACCTGCATCAGTAAATTCTTCATTTGCTGGCTCTTGCTGGAGAACCGTAGCTGCTACTTCTCATCTGATCTCTGCTCACACAAGTTGGCAGGTTGGTTCTGGTGATCTTATATGTTTTTGGTGTGATAATTGATGGGAAATTAAAATGCTAATTAAAGGAGCAATGCCCAAAGTTGTTTAAGCTGGTGCGAGATAGAAAGGCTACTATTTGTGAGTGCATTCATGTCAATGCGCAAGACAGAAGATGGACTTTGATTTTAAACGCAATCTTAAAGATACATGTTGAGTGCATTCTTCATCACCAGTTTCACAAAACCTTAGTCCTAAAAAGATAGTTTCTTACTGAACCAAAAATGAAGAAAAACGAACCTTGGCTAGACATAATTAGGCTTAAAATTATTGAAAAGCCCACTTAACACCCAATAACCCAATTACATTGCATAGCAACGAGGAGTAATATGCTTGAAACTCTTTAACAAGTATGAAAAAAGAAAGAAAAGAAGAATGGGGGCATACACTGAAATACATCATGATATAGAAGATATACTACTAGTGATTTACGTGGTTGTAAGCTGGTTTTGATTTAGCCATTAGATCTCACGTATCTCAGAAGCATGATGCCCATTGCCATTGGCTACTTTCTTAGGATCTCCATTCATCACAACCACTTCTGTCAAACTCATTTCACCTTTACTCTTCCTTTCAGAAATTTGTCTCTGTGTAGATTTATAGAACGTGGCGTACAGTATCAATTGACCTAAGCCAAACAAAGTACCGAGGCCGTTTGGAATCTGACACATAAAAAAAAATGTTAGCTAGCGTTAAATTAATTAGCAGCACACGCTTGGTTGAGATAAAAAGACTACAGTACTCATTTACTGATGGGAGAGAAGCCTACTTACAGTGATGAAGAGATCGAAACGGATAAGAGCATAAGTTGTCCAGCAAACACCATTGGCAAAAGAAGCTAGGGAAAGAAAGAAGGGCATGTATTCCACACTTCTCGTTGTAAGCACCAATTTCTGAAGTGTCATTAATTCATTAATATTATAATCAACTGAAGCGATTCACTTAATTCAATTCGGTCATGTAATATGAAACTAAATCTGCATGCATGAATGTTTACGTGTAGCCCTACCAGCAACTAACTAGCAACCTTATTTAGTAGCAGTAGGTAAATAGTAAAAAATGGATGACGGCCGGTCAGATAGCTAGAAACACAAATATAGCGTGGAAATCCTACTACCCTAGCTAAGGCATAATCAGTCATGCATATGAAACTTCTTAATTATACAGAACACAGGAAAAAGACTCACCATGACGGATAATGGAGCGACGTACATCAAAATGCAAACGAATACGCACATACTTCCGACGATTAAAGATCGACGTTCATGTGTATGAGCTAACGTAAGAACCAAGACGGTTGTAACGGCGACAAATAAGCACTCCAGTAGAAAAATTGCTATTACTGTTAACCTCATTTTACCATTAGAATAGTAAATGTAGAGCAATACGTAAGAGAGTTCGATGACGAAACCAGTTCCGTTGATGGTTATAACCAGCATGCTATGGGGGTGGACTATTGGCAAACCATATAGGACCCATAACATGCAATTAAGCAGGGTTGCTAGGTATGGTGCTGGTGAGAATTGTTCTACTGATCTCTTCTTCCATATTTGAATAAAAGTTGGTCTGAAATAAATCAAGGCAATCAACAATTAGTTTTCCCAAGCATCTGATCATTAACTTCAGATTTGAAAAGATTAGTTAAGTTATTAGTAGATTTTAAGAATACTTACACTGGTGACAAGAACAGTGCAAGTGCTATTACGTTTCCTGCAATAGTATTCAACATAAAACCATGTTAATAAAATCAAGAAACTAGTTAAGCTAACAAAACAAAACTCTCAGAAAATATGCAAAGTACAAAGTTTCATTTGAGTAAAGGAAAAATGGTCGAGACTCAAGTTTCAAGAAACATGGATCATATTTTGTACGTAATTCTACTATATCTTTGACCATGGTGAAGGAACACTGGACCAAACCCACCAAAAACAGAAAAAAACAAAACTGATAAAAATCTTCTTTGTTACTAACCCAAAATTCCAACCGCAGTTCTAATAGCATCTGCTGAAACCATGGTTGCAAAATGGGATTGCAAGTAAGAAAAGAAGAAGGAATATGTTTGTTTAGTTGATTATAACACAAAACAAATGGAAGGAGAGGAAGTGATTTAAATAGGAGAGTAGAAGTAAGTTTGTTTGGGTTTATCCAAAACTTATCTCTCTCTCTAGGTTTCACTAATTCTTGGCTAGGTCTACAATGTGGTTTGCTTACTTGCATGACATGTATTGGTTTATGTAAGGTTGTATAGAACACATGGAGAAGGGGAGTTAATAAGGAGTGAGATAATGGAGATATGGAGATGGAGATGGAGATGAGGGTGTCAACGGCACTAGGTTCAAGAATTTTTTTTCAAACCCCTAGCTGCTTATCTAGTAAAATTTACATGTATCAAACGGAGATTCATCACTTTACTACATTCAAGCCAATTGCCAAATCTAGCATTTAATAGAGCTGAGTAAGTGCCTGTTGGGAAACAACCGTTTTCTTTCACTGAATTTAATTCCAACTTATCCACATCTATTATTAGTAAATTGCAGTAATTTCCTTCGATATGTTTTATGGGTTGGTTAAAAAATTCAACAAACTTTAGTTTTAAATTTGCGTGGCTGCATTTTGCGGCAAAATTTGTTAGTAATTGAACTACCGCTGAAGACAGGTATCCGTTACACCCATACTTGTTGTTGGAGAAAATGAATTTGAAATAATTTGTTAAATTAAATTAATTAGTCTTGGTAAAAATGGATCTTAGGACCAATGGGTCACTAAGAGACACTACTTCATTTATTGGGTGAAAACATCATTTCCATGTTCACTATTTTGTGAATGAAGAACCTTTAGTTAGTCCCACATTGGACAAACTAGAGATGTGTTCTCCCTTTATTACCACAAAATTTACAACTAAGGGAGGCCCCTTAGAGTTTAGAAGCTTTTGTGGTTGGGAGAGGACTAAGGCAATGTGCTAGTTGATTCACACTTGCACCGAAGCACGCAGGCGGGTTTGGCGTGTGCTTGGCGTGTATTTTCTTAAAATTAAATTATTCTTACCGTTTTTATTTGCCTGATTAATTCAAAAATTAATTCGAAATTATTTTCATTAATTCGAATTTTAACTTTCTCTCAAACTTTTGCCTATAAAAGAAAACCATTTTCTTCATTTCAACTCATCCCAGAGCAGGCTACTATCCCTAGCTCTTTTCCCCTCTTCTCGATTTGTTGTGTGCACTTGTTTGTATATTTCCCTTTTTCTTTCTAAATTGCTGTTAAGTTCTAGAGGGTGGTTTGAGTTGTTCTAATTCAAACAGTAACAGGCAGTTCTATCCTGGACACATCTCCTATGTTGGGGTATATCATCTCTCATTTTTGAGGAGTACCCGAGGACTATTGTGTTAAGGACAATTTGCTGAGCAGGTGGCTCTGTCCAGTTTGTGCATCAACTTCAGAGTGTTCATATTTTTTCTAACGTTAACAGTTTAATTTTTTGTTTAGTTTATTCCATTGTTGCAGAACAACAATCTTAACACAATATTTTAATTATTTCTGTTTCAATGGCTAAGAGTGATGTTGACAGACCTCAGAATTTCTATGGGAAAGACTTCAAAAGATGACAATCAAAAATGTTATTTTTTTCTGAGTTATCACATGTTGGATGAATTAGTTCTGAAGCCTTTTGATGAAAACTTGAATGACCCGGAAAATGAAGGAGAGTTAGAAGGTTGGAGTAGACAGAACTATATGGCCAAAAACCATATCCTTAACTGTTTAGAAGATGCCCTATATGACTTCTATAATGCAAAAGAAAATTTTACTGCATTTGATTTATGGACTACCTTAGAAGCTAAATATGAAGCAGAAACTGTTGGTAGTAAGAAGTTCTTAGTTGCCCGGTTCCTGTAATACAAAATGGCTAATGACAAATCTGTGGTGGACCAATTTCTTGAACTTCAGCAAATTATTAACGAAATCATTGTTGAAGGTATGGTGATTGATGAAACATTTCAAGTGTCTGCGGTGATTGAGAAATTACCTCCTTCTTGGTCTGAATACAAACGAAGATTGAGACAGGAAACGGGTGAAGTCAGTATGGTTGAATTGGGTAAGAAGATTCAAGTGGAAGAATTGTTGTGTTCAAAAGACAAGAATGTATCTTATGCAAAGGACATGTCCAACAAAGCCCATGTCAGCGAACACAAGTCTTCTGCAATCCTGGACCACAGCAAACGCAAGCCTGGACCGCACAGAAAAGGTACTTTCCCGAAACTAAAATATGGCATTGGTAAAATTAAAGGTGCATGTTATGTTTATGGTATTCCTGGTCATATGACAATACACTGTAGGAGGCGTAAAGACTTTAATAATAAGAATCCCAATGCCAATTTAGTTGAAACAAACAAGAACGAGTTTTCTGGCACGGTGTCTGAAGTAAATCTGGTTACCAATGTGAGAGACTGGTGGGTAGACTCTGGTGCTACCAAGCATGTCTGCGGAAACAAAGATATGTTCACCTCCTATCAGAAGGTAGGGGAAGGAGAAAAGCTCTATATGGGTAACTCGTCCGCAGCACAGGTTGCGCGAAAAGGAAAAGTTGGGATGAAGCTCACTTCTGGAAAAACTCTCACATTGAATGAAGTTCTACATGTTCCGGACATCTGCAAGAATCTTGTATCTAGTGGTGTGTTAGATGATAAGGGATTTAAAATTGTATGTGAATCTGGAAAAGTTATTATAACTAAGGGAAACGATTATGTAGGAAAGGGCTATAAGACTGAGGGTTTATATAAAATGAATGTAACCTCTATTGAAATGAATAAAAATGATTCTTCTTATGTTTGTGTGTTGTTGAATGTTTGGCATGGTAGACTTGGTCATGTAAACTATAAATCAATGAATAAACTGGCTAGCATAGGCTGCATACCAAAATTTATTTTGGATAATGAACATAAATGTGAAATATGCGTAGAATCAAAATATGCTAAAAAGTTTTATAAGAAAAATATTCTGAGAAATTCTAAACCCTTAGAATTAATTTACACAGACCTAATTGACATGAAATCAGTTCAAACTAGAGGTGGTAAAAAATGGTTTGTCACATTTATAGATGACTGTACGAGGTACTGTCATATTTATTTACTTAAAGGTAAGGATGATGCCTTAGAAGCCTTTAAAATTTATAAACTAGAAGTTGAAAACCAAATGAGTACTACCATTAAAACTGTTAGGTCTGACCGTGGTGGTGAATATGTAATCCTTATAGGAGATTTTTGCATGGAACACGGCATTATTCATGAAGTAACCCCTCCTTATTCACCACAATATAATGGTGTGGCTGAACGGAAAAACCGAACCCTTAAGGAGATGATGAATGCCATTTTAATTAGTTAAGGACTACCTGCGAACTTGTGGGGGGAGGCCTTCCTCTCAGCTTGCTATGTCCTAAACAGAGTACCTTTTAAAGGTTCAGACAAAACTCCATATGAGTTATGGAAAGGTAGGCAACCTTCTTATGCATACTTCAAAGTGTGGGGGTCTTAGGATAAGGTTTTTATCCCTCCACCTAAGAGGACCAAGATAGGACCCAAAACTGTTGATTGTGTCTTCATAGGGTACCCTGAACATACTACTGCATATAGATTTATGGTTGTGAGTTCTGAAATATCAGAAATTGGTATGAATACCATTAGAATCTAGGGATGTTGTGTTCTTTGACAATGTTTTTCCTTTGAAATATGAACCTCACATAATATGTGATGATCCCCTAGATGTCCCTTCTACTAGTCAGTCACTACCTGTAGAGGAAGATAAATTTGATCCTAGAAGAGGCAAAAGATTTAGAGTTGAAAAATCTTTTGGGCCAGATTTCATAACTTGTTTAGCTGAGACTGATCCACATACTTTTAGAGAAGCCATGACTTCTTCTGAAGCTCCATGGTGGAAAGAATCCACTATTAGTGAAATGGATTCCGTTCTACAGAATGATACTTGGGATATTTTAGATTTACATCTAGGGTGTAAACCCATAGGTTGTAAATGGATCTTCAAAAGAAAACGTAAAGTAGATGGAACTGTGGAAAAATATAAAGCTAGATTAGTAGCTAAAGGCTATAAACAAGTAGAAGGTGTAGATTTATTTGACACGTATTCACCTGTTACGAGAATTACTTCCATTAGGATGTTAATTGCTATCGCTGGCATTCATAACTTAGAGATACATCAAATGGATGTAAAAACAGCCTTTCCAAACGGTGAATTAGATGAAGAAATTTATATGGACCAACCTGAGGGCTTTGTAGTGAAAGGTTGTGAAAACAAAGTTTGTAAACTGAAAAAATCTTTTTATGGCTTGAAACAAGCACCTAAACAATTGCATGAAAATTTTGATCATGTAATGATTTCTAGTGGTTTTAAAATAAATGAATCTGACAAGTGTGTTTATACTAAACTTGTGAATGATGCATGTGTGATTGTATGCTTGTATGTTGACGATATGCTTATACTTGGTACAAACATGGATGTAATTAACTCCACTAAGAACATGCTAAATGAGAACTTTGACAAGAAAGACTTAGGCCCCGCTGATGTAATCTTAGGGATGAAAATTAGAAAAGAATCTAATGGATATAGTCTTAGTCAATCTCATTATGTTGAATCTGTACTTAGAAAATATAACCAGTTTGATAGTAAACCTGCTTGTACTCCGTATGATCCTTGTTGTAGACTCAAGAAGAACAAGGGTGGTGGAGTTTCACAACTTGAATATTCACGTGTCATAGGAAGTATGATGTATTTAATGAACTGTACGATACCAGACATTGCTTATGTTGTGAGTAGGTTAAGTAGGTATACATGTAATCCGGGACAAGAGCATTAGGATGCACTTATTAGAGTGTTAAGGTACTTGAAGTACACTTTAAACTTTTGTTTAAATTATGAGAGATACCCTGCGGTCCTTGAAGGATATTGTGACGCAAACTGGATAGCGGATTCACTCTAGGTTGTGGGTCTGTATCTTGGAAGAGTTCCAAACAGACATGTATATCTCGATCCACTATAGAATCAGAGTTTATTGCGTTAGATAAAGCAGGAGAGGAAGCCGCTTGGCTAAGATGCTTTTTAGAAGACACTCCTCTCTGGCATAGGCCTGTGCCAGCTATATCTATACATTGTGATAGTCAAGCTGCAATAGCTAATGCTAAAAAAAACAACTTTAATGAGAAGTCTATACATATTCGTAGAAGACACAATTCTCTAAAACAACTAATATCAACTGGCGTTATTTCTATTGACTTTGTGACGTCTAAAGAGAATATCGCGGACCTTTTGATGAAAGGCTTGTCCAAGGAGATAGTTAGTAATGCATCGAGGGGGATTGGGCTTAAGCTCATCAAATAAACTTGCCATAAAGGACACTCAACCTTGCTGACTGGAGATCCCAAGGTCAAGGTTTCGAATGAGACAACTAATTTGTGGTGGGTTAAAGGAAACACTATCAGAGAATTTCATTCTCTGTCCCTTCCCTATGGTGTAGACGTATTAAGTCTTAATGAGTTCTATAGTTTCAATTTAAGATTGAAGTGGGGTGTAGCAGTAAACACTCTTGATAGAACTCACATATCTGAATGAGGAAGTGGGCCGCTTCCTATGAGAACTGAGCTGATTCTTTAGAGCATTCTGAGAAACGGGATACGTCCAGGGCCAAAATGGACACAACGGCATGAACTTAACATCACCTAGAGAGATATCTCGCGTGTAAGTTATTGATGAACTACACCAAATGATGGCAGTTCAAGACATCGCGTTCATTGTCCATCAAGTAGTTCTGGTAATTTATCATTAAGCAAAGATTCAAGACCTTATGGACACCTATTGCCTAAGAGGTATTTCTCGCTTTCTGATTTCTGATTTTTATCCGGTTTTTCATTCATGTGGGGGATTGTTGGAGAAAATGAATTTGAAATGATTTGTTAAATTAAATTGATTAGTCTTGGTAAGAATGGATCTTAGGACCAATGGGTCACTAAGAGACACTAGCTCATTTATTGGGTGGAAACATCATTTTCATTTTCACTATTTTGTGAACGAAGAACCTTTAGTTAGTCCCACATTGGACAAACTAGAGATGTGTTCTCCCTTTATTACCACAAAATTTGCAACTAAGGGAGGGCTAGTTGATTCACACTTGCTTTTCACACACGTGCGGTGGTTCACACCGAACCACGCACATGGTTTGCGGGCTTGCGAGCTTGCGTGAGTTTTGCGTGAGTCTGGCGTGTGCCTAGCGTGTGCCTATCAAGACTTACCGTTTTTGTGAATAATTTTCTAAAAATGAAAAGATTCTTACCGTTTTTGTTTGCCGTGATTAATTAAAAAATTAATTGGAAATTATTTTCATTAATTTGAATTTTAACTTTCTCTCAAACTTTTGCCTATAAAAGAAAACCATTTTCTTCATTTCAACTCATCCTAGAGCAGGCTACTATCCCTAGCTCTTTTCCCCTCTTCTCGCTTTGTTGTGCGAACTTGTTTGTTTATTTCCCTTCTTCTTTCTAAATTGATGTTAAGTTCTAGAGGGTGGTTTGAGTTGTGCTAATTCAAACCATAACGGGCAGTTCTATCCTGGACACATCTCCTCTGTTGGGGTATATCATCTCTCATTTTTAAGGAGTACCCGAGGACTATTATGTTAAGAAAAATTTGCTGAGCAGATGGCTCTGTCCATTTTGTGCATCAACTTCAGAGTGTTCATATTTTTTTTTAACGTTAACAGTTTAATTTTCTGTTTAGTTTATTCCATTGTTGCAGAACAACACTTGTTTACTTGGAAATGAATATTCTCACCAAAAAGTGAATATGCGATTCAAAATTCTATTGAGAGAGAAGGCAAGAAAAACAATAATAAAGTTTTTGACATTATTTTGAATACAGTAGCTTGATTGTACGAATCTAAAATCAGCAGTTGAATCGCCGGAAACATCAAACAATATCACTCGTAGGTGTGTATATTTTTGAATTCAATCTTGGTTTGCAGGCTTACATTGTATGAGATATCATGCATATAAAAATATGCACGGATCCTCCTCTTTTAATAAACCGAGTAAAAATATAAATTAGATTCTCTGTGGCCCATTACATTCATCCCACTATCCGTTGATTTTCAGGTTTGGAGCCTATTGTTCTGGAAATGTTAAAGATATTTTCTTTCTTAAAAAGGAAAAATAAAAATAAAATAGGTGGTTCATGGCTGGAGTCTGACAGGCTAAAATGCCTTTCCTATTGGTCAATCTGTTCATGCATGACGCATGCATAACCTCATGAAGGATCAATGGTAAAAAGTGCATTCTCTAAACACAAAAGCGAGGAATAGAAAGAAAATATCCACTGCCGTACGTCTAAAACGACGTCCTTGCAGGCTTGCACATGGGTGTTCACACTTCACATATCCGATATCTTCCCGCATGTGTAGCTAGCTTCTTCCAATTGTTAACTCACAGCGCAAAACCGTACGCAGATTGAAGTTGACTCCGGTTATATTTCAATTCTCGCCCTAACTGGAATTGTCCAAGAATATATATGTATGACTAATGAATTCAGGTCTTAGCGTGTGGTTCTGTTCTATTTTTTTTAAATTTTTTTTGAAGCATTGTTCTGTTCTATGACTTGTAACTATATTATTAACGACTAAATTTGTTGAGGCTTTATCTTAGCAGGGTAAGCATTTGATCTCCCAACCTAAAAGCGCAAACTGGGTTTAGAACCAGTAGGTCCAGTACACTTGTGCAAGCAATCAAATAAGTTTTTCTTTTTTTTTACTGTTGTACGCTATACTAAATCCGTTGATATCGACAATAAATTTCCAAGCTAAATTAAGGTATACCAATTTTGTGTCCATCAAGGTATACAATTTTATATCCATCTAGACGAAGGATAAGGGATGTTTAAAAAGCTGAAATTATTATATTATTCTTACTATTAAAATCTAAAAATTCAAACCAAATATATTTTAATTCTTCTCTCAGGTGCTTTACTATTAACGAATTTCTTTTATTGATTTTAATAAAAATATTATAAACTAAAATTTTGTAGAAATTTTGGTTTCTGGGTTTAACCAGAATTGTCGATATGAATATTCATATTAACCGATTCTGGACAATCTGATGATATGCACGTGCACGTCAGTTGATTTTAGTTTGATATTTTTCGTGATTGGAAAACATCAACACAAAATCGGTCGACGTGAACATTCATATCGACCGGTTCTGGTTGAAGGAACCAAAAAAGTTTATGATCGTTTTTTAGGATACAATCATTTGATATGGACATTTATATTGACTGATTCCTAGTTAAGAAAACGTCAATTTATTATGTTTTTCTTAGGCTATAATCAGTCAATATGAATTGTTAACCATATTTTCTGGATGGTTCTTAGGCTACAGTCGACATATATATCAATTAACATCTGTCGATTCTTCGTGTTCCTCGTGAATGAAGAACATTAAACCAGAATTGACACACGTGGGCTATCATATTAACCAATTCTGGTTTGATGTTTTAAATTTTTATAAAAATTTCATGTTTTGATGATGAATAAACACTAGTTAATTTCACAACCAACACGATTAACCAATTGTTAGTTGAATTAATCAATACTAATTAATCATAGGAAAATTGATTATTAACAAAAATGGGTGGATAAAAAATTTCCTTAAATAATTTCAAAATAATCCTATTTCATCTTGTATGGTAGGCTACTAGGCTTCAATTAAAGTAGGCCTCGATTTAACCAGTATAAATTTCACCATTATTTTCTTTTAGGCCAAGCATTATGGTGGGGGTGTTTTGTTTAGCTTTAGCTACATTATAGCTAATGCCACTACTATGGTTTATTTCTCAACGATAATTAATGTAGCCAAAAACTATAGCTTAACTAGCAAAGCACACAAATGTCTGTTCTCTTGTAGTTAAAAAATGGAGGACATGAGTTTCCGTCAAAAAGTTTTCTTTACGGAATGAAGTTTCCATATTGTTTTGACGGACGTCTTCAGGTATAACTTAATTTATGTTCTTAGCTATAATTAATGTAGCCAAAAGTTGTACCTATAATTAATGTAGTCAAAAACTATAGTTTAACTAGCAAAGCACGCGGATGTGTGTTCTCTTGTAACTAAAAACTGGAGGATATGAGTTTCCGTCAAAAAGCACTCTTTACGGAAACTAAGTTTCCATATTGTTTTAACGGAAACTGAGTTTCCATCTTCAACTATAACTTAATTTTTATTCTCCCCCTGCTTCTATTCCTAATATTTCTCTTTAACTTTTTTATTCACCCAAAAAAAATTTTATTCTCTATTATATCTCCTAATTTTTCGATTAATTCTTCTTTATTCAATAGCAAATCATTAATAAAATTCTAACTAAAAAAAATCTGGATAAAAAAGGAAATTTGACGGAAACTTAATATCCGTACTATTTTGACGGAATCTGAGTTTCTGTCACTATAAACTAAGAAATGCAAATGCATTATAGTGGACGATTTTAGTGGTCATTGGCTTGGATATATTATATCTAAATCCATGAACAACGCCCAACCATAATACCTGGCTTTATAGACTTCAAGCAAAAATTATTTAGACATATAGAGAATAATATTTTTTTTGAAAAGTAATCTTCACAATATTCTCCCAAAAATCAGCAGATTTTTTTCATTTATTATCAGGTTAAAGTTCGATGAGGTCCACAATGATTATATTAAACTTTAGCCTCTAATTATTTTTACTCATCCCCATAAAATAAAAACCATGAGATGGCGAGGTTATGTATATCAAGGGACGCTGTAGGGATAATATTATCAATAGTATACTATGTCAACACATAATCATACCTCGTACAAGGCCATAAAGAAAAGTAAGAATTACTGAAGGGTCCACCCATTGAGTCCACTTTAATGGAAGGTCTATCCATTGAGTCCATTTTAACCGGAGGTCCATAATTAAAAAAAAATATCCAGTTTTCTTATCACAAGATCCTCCCACATGTGAGTCTATTAATAACAAATTTATATTACCAAACTACCCCCTCAACTAATTGATATATAAAGAAAAAAAATTGAAATTTCCTTTAAATCAGGAGAGATTTTTCAGATCTTCTTCTCCGGTTTCTTTTCTGCAGCTTCTTCTTCTTCTTCCTCTTCTCGCGAATTTTCTAGGTTTTACATTCGATTTTTCATCTCCTCTGCTCAAGATCATCAAAAATGTTAGTCGCTTTATGTTTAATCTTGTTATTTCTTTGTTTTTTGATTATTTGTTTTTGTATTTGCTACTTTCTAATCAAATCAATCATCTATATTGGCTTATCTTAATGATCTTTTTTCAGTTTTTCTTTTATAATTTCGAATTATTCGTATCTGTTGTTTTGTTTTTAGTCTTTACTGAATTATATGATGTTGGTTCCATCATAACTAGTGTAGCAGCACTTGATTCTCTTTCTGGCGTTCTGTATTTGGATTTTTTGTTGTTCATATGCTTCGTTAGGATTATACTATTCAATATCAGTATTTTGATTTAAGTTTTTAGGATTTGTTGTTTGTAGATCTTGAAATCAGTTTTTTAATTTAGTTTTTTGTTTGGTTGTGCATGTTCATTCTTTATTTCTGATTCAGTTGGCGAGATTACCATATTTTCAGTGTGCTTTTGTTTGTTATTAGATTTTATTTCTATTTGTTTCATTCAAATCCAACAGTGTATGTTAACTATACTTTCAATATCAGTTCAGTTATGCTCTTCATTATGTTTTGTACATGATCCAACAATGTATATAGACTATACAGTTCAATAGAAGTTCAGGAATGCGAATAAATCTTCTTGTTGTTGTTTATTTTTGTTTATTATCATAAAGTGTATATAGACTATACTGGTTAATATCAGTTTCTATAATGTTTTTTCATTCAGTTTTTGTGTATAGATTCTAAAGTGCATATTCATTATACTTTTAAAATATGAGTTATGTGATGTTTTATCATTTTTATTGTTTATATTGATTCTAAAGTGTATATTGACTACACTGTTCAATTTTTCAGTTCAGTAGTGCCTCTAAATTGTTGATTTCTTTTTTTATCACATATTTAAAATGTCTACTTCTGACCCTATTATATGCTATGCACATGTATACTATGAGGATCATCATTTTGCTTATAAGTTTGATTTTGACTACAATTAAAGATTTGAAGTTTTGCACGTGATAATTGGAGGATGTTCACATCCAGAAATATTGTAATCAATTTTATTGATAATGGTGTGAAAGTACCTGTGCTTGTTGATGTGTCACTGCATAATCTTACAGCATCACACTTTTCGAAGATATCTTTTTTTTTTTCAGTTGCACGTTGATGTCCTTTCTAGTTTTGGTTCAACTTCATCCAATTCTGTTCATGTGAACAAGGAATCAGATTTGATTGTGACATCTAGAGCCAGTTATGAAATAAAGGGTAATAAGGTTGCGAAACCACTTCTTTCTGATGGTTGGGATAAGGTTTTTGATGACCCTAACAAGTTGTTTCGAGGAGGTGTTGATTTTATTAGACTAGCATGCTAGATGTACTGCTTGAGAACTGGGTATAAGGTTAG
Organism: Papaver californicum; assembly: GCA_023531435.1. Classification (NCBI taxonomy): domain Eukaryota; kingdom Viridiplantae; phylum Streptophyta; class Magnoliopsida; order Ranunculales; family Papaveraceae; genus Papaver; species Papaver californicum. Next base: position 6,439,895 of record JAJJMC010008370.1, on the reverse strand, counting down.
GAAAGTGAAGAATGATTTAGAGAGGTATACAATGAAGTCCAAAAAGGTTGGATGTTCTTGGATGATCGATCCAGTTGATATTGATTCTTCTAATGAGGTTTTCAAGATAAAAAAGTATATCGAAAGGCATACATGGGGTGCTGGAATTAAGTTGAGGTGCCCTCCTATAACAAAGAGGTTTATCAATCATCTTATTCATGACTGTATGAGGCACAATCCACTTATGAAGGCTCGGGAGATTAAAAACTACCTCAAAGTTGGTGTAGGGGTGAATGTCAAGTATCACAATGCTTATCAAGCGTTGGATTTGTCGCACCAGCATATTTTTGGTGATGATGCCAAGTCTTACACGGATCTTTTTTGGTTTGTAAATACCTTGAAAGAAACCAATCCGGATTCGTATATTGATTTTCAATTCAATGATGCAACCAGAAGGTTTGAAAGGTTGTTTATTTGCTTCGGTACATGTATTCAAGGTTATAAATTGTGTCGGACGATGATTTTTTATGATGTAACTTTCTTGACCGGTAGGATCAAGGGCGGTTTGATGGATGCGACTTGTCTTAATGGCGATGGAGGCAAGTTTTACTTTTTAAAATTCTTTCGGTAGTATATGTGTTATGCGTTCTTTTTTTTTATTGACAATATACCATTTAAGTACTGGTTTATCCACATAGTATATATAATCTGCACTGCCAACATATGCATAATATGATTTTTCTAGTTCTTCATAGTATAGTCAATATGCACTGATAAAAGAGCATCCTAAATCTGTAGAAATGCATACAGTATAGAAAATCTACACTACCAAATTAGTATTCAAACTAAACTAGGTTTTATATGCTTGACATGAAAATAGTATATGGAATCTGCACTTTGAACATAAGCATAATAAGGTACTCTCTAGATTTTCAGAGTATAGGCAATCTGCACTCTTACATTAGAACATAGATTTTTCAGAGTATAACATTTATGTTTTTTATTTTTTGCAGGTTTTATCCTTTAGCATATGCATTGGTGTCTGGAGAAGATGTTAATAATTGACATTGGTTTATGGTCAATCTTAGGAGATTCGTTGAAAAATCGTTCCATCACTTTAATGACTGGTCGTGGTGAAGGGTTGTTGCAATCTATTGCTTCGGTTTTCCCTGATTTCCATCTTAGTTATTGCTTCTACCATCTCAAGCAGAGCTTACCTATTAGAAAATCAGATGAGAAATATAAGGAGGTTATTGAATGTTTTAGGAAAGCTATATATGCCCTTTCTCCACCAAGGTACGAAGAGGCACTTCATGAAATGGTTCTATTGGGAAGGCCTTGGGTTGCAACCTATTATCGTAATATCCCTAGTGAACACTAGTCCAGTGTCTATTTCACTGGTTATAGGTATGGCCAGAATTCTTTAAGCGTAAATGAGTCGTTCAATAACTGGATTCGACATGACAAGAAGTTTCCTGCATGCGCCCTTGTTGACACAATTAGGTTATACTCTTATGGATATAAATAAATATCATAGCTTTCTTGTTTGTTGTTTCATTTTTTCCTATAATAGTTTTTGTTTGTTTGTTTATTTTTATTTTATCTAGGCGACGCGTTATGAAGTTGATGTCAGAACGTAGCGAAGAAAGTCTCTTGATGGACCCTGAAAAACTTACTCATAAGTATGAAGCCTTGCTTAAAGAGCACATTCAAATAGGTCGTATCTGGGATGTTATTCAGTCTGCCGACAATATCTACGAAGTTCATTCTCCAAGGTCAGTTATCTTTTTTTGTTTTACTTTGCCTGTGTTTTGTCCAATGGTGTATATAGACTATCCTATTTATATAAGTGTAGTAATGTCATAAAAATGTAATAAAATAACATCAATATGTTTAAACACAATCAGTGCATATAGAATATGGAATAATGTGTTTATATTAGTCTAGTAATGCCACTTTTTTTTCACCTTGTTTTCACTGATGATGTTACATTTGACCTTACAGTTCATATAAACTATATTGTCCAATATAAATTTAGTAGGGCTTTTATATAACAATGCATATATATACTATACCGTTCAATTTTTTATGTTCACTTTGTTTTTTATTTTAAATATATTTGAATATATACAATGCAGGTCTCATTCCGTGGACTTGGAGATAAGTATTTGCACCTGCCAAAGATGGCGAGTGTATGTTTTTCCATGGTCTCATGCAACCGCCACTATTTCTGCAAAAGGTGATCGATACATGGACTACATCCAACCGTACTTCAAAGTTGCTGCTTTTTACGAACTATACTCACTGTCCATTAGACCCGTTCCGAACTACGACATGTCTGACGAGTATGAGGATGAAGATGAGATTTTTCCACCTATTGTGATGCCTCCACCAGGTAGACCAAAGGTCAATCGTATTAAAAGTGCATGGGAGAGGGCTAAGAAGTCGGTTAAATGTTCAAACAGTGGTGCTAAAAATCACTATAACAAACAAACTTGCATTGTTATCCCTTCCTACCCATGAAGCTGTGTTATTCGGTTTGCAGTTTCATAGTGCCTCTTCAGTATAGGCAATATATAGGTGCTTCAATATAGAAATTATGCAATATATTTTCTTTGGAGTTCAGAGATAGTTTACTTAGATTCTTTTTCATTCAGTTTTAGAAATTCTGCCATATATACTCGTACATTCAACATAAAATTCAGCAATTAGCTTTTTATGATATTTTTTTAAAATTTTTGCAAGGTTCTTCATGGTGTAACAAATTTATAATCATTTTGACTGGTTATTTATTTATGTGTTTTGCAGTTAGTACGAGTATAGCCTAACTATACTCTCAAATGGTTCTTGCCCAAAAAGGTTCACCATTACAAATCTAGGGCTTATATGCATGGCACCTAGACACACACACTTGGCAAGAGTATAACCTACTTATACTCTTAAATGTTTCTTACCCAAAAGGGTTCACCATTACAGGTCTAGAGCTTAGATGCATGATACCTAGGCACACACACTTTTTAAGAGTATATCCTACTTATACTCTCGAATGGTTCTTACCCAAAAGGGTTCACCATTACAGATCTAGGGCTTAGATGCATGGTACCTAGGCACACACTGTGAAAGAGTATACCCTAACTATACTCTCAAATGGTTCTTACCCAAAAGGGTTCACCATTATAGATCTAGGGCTTAGATGGATGGAACCTAGGCACACACACTTTGCAAGAGTATATCCTACTTATACTCTCAAATGGTTCTTACCCAAAAGGGTTCACCGTTACAGATCTAGGGCTTACATGCATGGAACCTAGGCATACACACTTTGCAAGAGTATATCGTTACTATACTTTCATAAGTGTAGTATGTGTGTGTATTTCATAGTGCCTTTTCAGTGTAGGCATCTACTTTTCATTATAAAAATTCTTCAATTTTTGTAATTTGAAGTTTGGAGATAGTTTACTTAGACCGATATAGCTTTTATATACTCTCTTCTGGGTCTTTTATTATAAGTGTAGGCAATATATACTCATATTTTAACCACATACCATATATTTTTGGATTTTTAAAACTTTAACTACAAATTGTAATTTAAATGAAATCACCATTTTTTCAAATTATTAACACATAACATTAATTATAAAGAAAAAAAACAGAACAAAATCAAAACACTAGAAAAATAGAATTACAAAGGTTGAGGACGATAAGTTGCATCCTTAGCTTCCACATAAACTTCATCCAACCCCAAGGATACTCATCCTGATTAAGAAACACTCCTTCCTCCACTTTGATTTATCCCCATGGTGTTCTTGGACGAGCTGCTGCAACTTCATCTTCATTGCAACGAGACAATTTTCCTGTCGCATCTCTGTCCATGAAGGTTTCTCGGTTGTGTATTGGACATATGTAGAAGTGTATACAATGTAACTGCCTTTATTATAACGGACTACAACAGTTCGTTCTACAGTGACATCCTTTGGAACTCTTCTATGCATGCAAACCGTCTTCATCTTTCTTAAACCTTTGCAAACTATTAACTGACTCTTTCTAAATGTATTCTCTGAATCCTTGTTATTCTCCTTCTTATTCCATGATTACTTCTAATTGTGTTATATTATAATCCTTGTGTTTGATTTTATAACAATTTTGGAACCTTAATGTAGACATTTAATGCATTCTTTTAATGCCAAGTTGTTTCCAATACACGCCTAGTTTTCTCCCCTTACTTTGATTGTTCAGTCTTTTCACATTCTACACTGAGAAATGAGAATATAGTGAGACCCATGCTTATCATGTTCATCTAAGGTCTAGTCTTTTTACATTCTACACTAATCACTTATACTGTCAAGTGTAGTGCTAGTCTTGTCTTGTAAAGTGTATTAATCACATTATATAGTCAGACATGTCAAAAAAGAACATGTATTTTTTAAAAATAGAGCTAAACAACCAGTATATCCTATATACATTTCCAAAAAAAAACATATATTTTTCAAAGTATAGGCAACCTGCACTTCTAAAAATTCCACCAAAAATAAAATTGTGTGTGCTAGTATAGCCTACATATACTATCAAAGGGTTCACCAAAAATAAAAACATAAACAATTAATACTAGCATATCCTATATATACTGAAGCTTAAAGAGAAAAAAAGACAACAATATCAAGAGTATGAAGAAATTATGTCACTCAACACTAAGCTTACTGGAGTAATCAGTTTCGTAAGACGGTTTCCAGCTCACTTTGGGGTGTTTTGTTGTCAGCAACTTGCATGCCAAAGAAACTCTCTTGTTCTCCATCTTCATTCTTAGTTCTTCTTCATCTCCCAATCTTGATTCAACATCTTCTTGAGGGTTAAACTTGGAGAAATTTCTTCATGAAATATCCGACATATAGTAGGCAGTATGGTGCGCTCCCTTGTTGAGGTGTTGGTTATTCCAACAACACAACTTTCTTCCCTTGTTTCCTTTCATGTACATCCAAGAAGTTGTTGATGACTTGGAAGCAGTATTTGGCCATTTTTGTTGCATTATCTTTGTATACATCCTTGTTGGCTTCCAAAAGGTTGTAGTGAATTAAGTGTATTTCCTTGAAGTAGAATACCAGCAAGGTCCAATGATTTCCAAGCCCTTCCTCATGACATATAGGGATAAAAATCATGTTGACGATGTTGTCCATGCCCATGATTGGAGAATCAATAGCATTCTTGACTTCTGCAGACATAGTTTGAGGCTTGTTGACATGAAGCTGGAATGCAAAATGTTTTTTTCTGTGTGTTAGTATGAGTATAGCCTATATATACTACCAAATGTAACTACCAAACTAACTACTTATTGTTGAGTATAACCTATCTACACTATTGAACCCCACTGAAATAATAACTAGTTGTTTTTTTTCCAGTGTAGCCTATATGCACTTTCCAAAAGTAACTAGTTTTTTCATTTTCATGTCTGAAAAAGGAAAATATAATCAAGAACCACACTCACCCAAGCAGTTGCTTCAATGTACAATGCTGGATGGTACTTCTTTTTTGCATCAGTATTAGTTTGATTTTCGCAAGAAGCTTTTTTTATCTAGTACACAGTGTATCGAATCAAATCTGCTTCCAAACAATCATTGTGTAACAACGACTCAATTGTCTTGGCAAATACACACAAATAACTACCATCTTCAAGTTTCACTCTCCATGGATTTGACCTGCAATGTAAAAAAATTGAATTTTTTTCTAGTTATATGTATATACTGTACTTTATATATTGGTTAGAGATATAATTACAGATACTTACACAAGTGTCGCTTATAGAAGTATGGATACAGAACTTGTACTTGCCCTGGACTCAACTTCTCAAAGTATGGCAAGTATTTAAGTTCCTTCAACTTATTAGGGTCCTTTACTTGTTGTTGTTTTTTCTTGAGGGGTTTTCTTTCTTTTGAGAATTTTTTCCCTTTCCTTTTATATTGTTTTCCCTTTAGCTCTGCCTTTATGTTTTCGTTCGGCTTCTCTGTCTTTGGTGCTCTTTGTGTTGCTCTGTTCTTAACTTGTTTCTTTTCTTGCACTTTTGGTTTGTTCTTTTTTGAAGATTTATCAGAAGACTTGCTTTCACTATCATATATTGGTCCAAGTTTCTTCGCTTGTCTATCTTTTCGAGTCACTACATCATGGACCACGCTTGAGACCACATCCTTATTCTGTTTTTTCTTCTCAATAAATTTCTTTTTTTCTGATAGCAAGTGGTTTTTTATCTTCTACCTAAGATGCTGACTCACCATGTACATGGGCTATCAATTTGTCTTGGACTTTCTTTTTAACAATTTCTTCATGCTTCTCCAATTGTTGTTTCTCTGGATCTTCCTGCTTTTCTATTTGTTGTGTCGCTCTTCATTTTTCTGTTTTTTTTAAACAACAAACAAATTTAAGTTAGTATAGCATATGCGTAATGTTGTTTTAACAATTCACCCAGTATAGTCAATCTGCACAACTTCTTTTGTTTTTTTTATCATAGTATATATTCAGAGTATAGCCTATATATACTGTCAAATGTAATTACCAAACTAACTATTTTGATAGTATAGTCAATATACACTTCAAATCCTACTGTCACTATAGTTAGTTTTCCTAGTATAGGCTATATGCACTTTCAAAATAATTAGTTTTTTACCTTAGCCATTTGTTCAAGGACCCGTCGCGCGACAATTAGTGCTTCTCTGTGTATCCTCTTTTCATTTTCCTCAAGCCTCTCATTTATTTCCCTTGATTTTGTTTGTATTTCAGTCTCTTCTTCCACCTGGGTTTTGTTTAATTAAAAGATAGTTATCAGTTCCGCTCTTAAACTGAAATGCAGCACTTTCAAATAGAGATAATAACTTACTTTTTCTTCCAAATGAAGTGCGGGATTATCAGTTTTCTCTTCATCTTCCTCTCAATATGTGAGAATGGTGGTAGGACCTCTGGAAACTTAGCTTCAGCTGGTCTTTTGCGAGGCAATCTTACCCTGATGCCAGCCTGCGTGTAAGATATAAAATTGAATGCAGAATAAATACACTGAACAAATATTATAGCATTTGAAATAAAGTACAAATATATGAATTAAATATTCCGTATACCTTTTTTGGTTGCTCAACTTCAGTTTCAGGTCCAGGTTTGTGTGGTGTCCAGTCTATGTGGAGCGAGAACGATGGTCCTTCAAATGAAACTGCAGGTTTTGAAATTTATTTTCCAGATTGAGTTTTTGCATATTCTTCTTCACCAATAATCCTCGCAAGATGGCTACAACTAATACTCAAAGATGAGTGGGGTTCGATTGTTTTTTATGCTATTGGTTGTTCCTGCATTTTTCTACTGTATTAGACACTAAAATACACCCGAACAAAATGACAGTGCAAAGTATACATACTCTAATAAAAACTTCTTAAATATGTGTATACCTTTGGTGGACTAGGTGTTACTGTTTCGAATGGAAGAGCAAACACATCATTTGCGTATAAGTTTTCAATGAGCTTTGTGGGATCTAATTCACTTAAGATTTCAAGACTCCCACTTTCCGGCCATTTTTGAACACATCTTTCATACAATATAGGATCATTTGGCCTCTTGGTTTTCTGGTTCATCAATGTTCATCAACAACATCTTCAGCTTCACTATTCAGAAACATTGCGAATTCTTCTTTGTAAATGTACTTTCCTGTCACAACCAACTGAAGAACATCTTCCACTAATAGTTCTTTAAGTTCTTTTAACTTCAACATCTCAGAAAATGAAGGAACAAACTCAATTCTCGGCAACACACTTTGAATAGTAGAATCCTATAAAAGTTCAATTACGATTAAAACTATTAGGCCAAATCTAAATAACGTAGAACAAAATGAATAAAGTGTAGTTAAACTGCACTGCCAAATTGGAGCAAAGATTTTTTTGAGAGTATAGTCAATCTGCACCTTAGTGTCTGAAATGCATACATTATAAGCTATATATGCTTTCTATGTTATTGTTTTAGAGTATATCTAATCTGCACTACTAAAAAAAATATCTAAAACTAGATTTTGTATTTTGGTATTAGCATCCTAATCCGTTAGATAGGTAAATTTGACATTGCAGATACCTTGTTTTCTTCAAGAGAAGTAATGGCTCTATTTATCGTTCCCATCGTTGTTGTAGTTGCTACTTGTTTAACTTCCAATAACTCTGGCTGTAAGCATTGAAATTCAATAGGAAACATATTTAGTTATAGTGCATGAAACACATACAACCATACAAACGGAAAATTTTAAGAATTTAAAGAGAAGTATAACTTACTGGTGTTGGGTTTATTAAGTTCTTCTCCTCTAGAAGCTCATCGACTTTTTGATCAAATTGAGTGGATGCCTAAATTTTGTATTGTGAATTCTCAAAATGATTATTCGATAAGCTTGAAGGTGCTTTTTCTTCTTCAGTAATCATTGTATCTGTACCTTCCGGAGTAGATGCAGTTGGAACCTCATTTGGGTAGGTACAAATAAAAATATGTCCTTGTTCTCTCAAGCTCATTGTATCATCATCATCAAATTCAGTTTCTTCTGAATTTTTATCTTCTCCACCAGAGTCAGTTTGTGAAGGTCTTACTTTTTCTTTGTTGATCCAGGATTTCTATCGGGGCAAGCTTTATAGTAGATGCCATCCATAATTTGACGCATTATTGGATCTACCGAACCACCTTTTTTCAAATATACATGTCATCTCCATTCATTTTTGATTTATAGTAAGCCAAAAATCTTTATACTTATACTCTTAAGTACTATCCAATTCTTCCTCTTGTTGCACTTCTTCATTTTCAACACCATCCTTTCGTTATTGTTCTCGTACCCTCTCTGTAATTTTTGCCAAAGTTCTATTTTCAACTTCAGTGTACTCATCGAGGAAACTTGACGACATATGTAATATAAATAAACTTATTTAATCAATGCAAATAAAAATAAACTATATATCACTTTCTAAAATTTTCAGAGTATAGATAATCTTCACCTAGAAAACATGCACATGGCTTTTACACTATGCAAAAAACATAAACATGGTATATGTTATCTACACTCCTAACATAGCATATTGTATTTGTACTTAAGTATATGGTATCTGCATTCCCAAATAACAGCTCAAACAAGTACTTTTTTTTAGTATAGTCTATATACACTAGCTAAGATATAACATACAAAATAAATTTTATGTTCATATGGTTATCGGGTAATCTGCAGACTCCAAATCTTTTGTAAGTTCAATCGAGACATTTCTAAGATCCCACCTGGAAGCTCTTGGTAAGTTGTTTTCTTTCTCTAATTCCATTGGTTTAATACAATTAGTATGCTCGGCGTACCATAACTGTAGAAAAAACTCAAAAGAGATTTATTCATTAGTAGAACGAATACATGTCTAAACATGTTTTAAATTATTTAAATACAGGTTCAAATTTCACCAACAAATATACAACATAACCAGTGAAACTAGTTGAAAAATTGTGATTCAACAATAGTTGCTTCTTGAGGTTGCTATGTATCAAGTCTGGCCATGAAACATTTTTTTATTCTTCAGGAATGTTCACTAAACCTATGTACATATCATTCAATTGGCTTACATCTTTCTTGGTAAAGAACAACGTTGCACACATAAAGAGCACAATCATCCTCATAATATCTTGGTTACGATCATCTATTATATTTTGTTCCTTTTCACTAACCACATACTCTTTTTTCTTCATTTTTGCTATTTCCATTTTTTTTTATCTTTCTTATCTACATCTTGTGTCACTTTAACTAGTTCTATTATTGGATTCTCTATCGATTGTTTCGTCATCTAGTTTTTTCCAAAAACTCTATGATAAAACTTGGACCGTCTGAATGTACCCCCAGTCATAACATATGAGTTCTCTGGTCTGTTTGTCATTCTAGGCATCCCAAATATGACACCCATCTCTTCTGGTGTAGAAGTTAGAATATGCAATTTTTCTTTTCTCTTGAACTCAAATTTTATATCATCATCATCATCATTTCCTCCTAGTTTAAAACACCTTATTAATTTTGTTAGTGCATCATCCAGTTTCTCCCAGTTTACCTGTTTGTAACTTGTATTATTCCAGAATATCAAAAATAGATTCATGTACAGAGCATCTCTTATCATGTTCAACAGAACATCAGATAAACTTAACTCCTTTTGTCGTAATTTCTTTACAAGAGTAAAGAGTAGAACAAAACTAGCTTTATACGGTTTTATACCAATTGAGCTAGAAGCTTTACCATCCACATAAATATGACACAAAAAACATAAATATAACATAGTGTATTAAATATACTCTCAATATATGCACAATATTATACAATGTAATCAATCTTCACTAACAAAAATACCATCTTAATGTGTAGCAATGAATAGAGTATACAGAATCTGCACTCTTAAATCAGAACATATATTTTTTTAAGAGTATAGTCAATTTGCACTATAAATAATACCATGTAAACCTACCTTATGCGTCCGAGTATAACATCCTAATATCTAAAAATACTTACATTATAAGTAGGGAAATCTATTTATAATATATGCTTTTTATCTCGTTTTTCACAATTGTATGTGATGAAAATCTAAAGATTCATAGAAAAATGTTACTAAAACTATCAGTATAGTCAATATGCACCTGCTACATATATACTTATGCGAACTATATTAACCATCAGTGTAGTTATTGTGAGTATAGCCTATATACGCTCAAATCTTAACACTTGATTCCTAATTTTTTTGCAGTATAGCCTACATAGATCTTCAGAAAAGTGTAAAGAAGTTTTATAAAAGTATAAACTAAACAATCAGAATGAAAAGAATTGTCAGAAAAGAGTTTTCAGAAAGAAATAAACAAAGAGCTTTGACTACTTACATTTTGGTGTTACTACTTTCTTATGTCTTAGAGCCAAGATCTTCTGGTACAACTTTTTTTTTGTTTTTTTCTACTACTTTTTCCTCTAGTTTCAACCATTGTTCATAGCTTGAATTTAGAGTAGTTTTGCTTTAGGGTTTTTCTGATTTTTGTAGTTTTTGTGAGAGACGCAGTTGTTGTAGGTACGTAGTATGATTTCTACTGGCTTCGATTGTTTAAGAACTGATGGTGACGAAAACATTGACTAAGATTTCAAAATAACTGAAAATCAAGTTTTAATTTTAGGTTTTGAGTTGATTTGGTTGATTGCAACTGAAAATAAAATGATTTTGAAGACTTTCTAACGAATTAGTAGGAAGTTGTTTACACGATTGTTGAAATTTCTCTGAGAATTCAAACCAAATCAATACTGAATACTGATTTTCAGTTTGAGAAGATGAGAAAGAGAGAGGAGAGTGGGAGAATGGGGAAGAAAAAGAGAAAAACTGATTAAAAGCGGGTGTAATGGTTGTATTGGTTTCTCTCCGTGTAGGCTTCACACGTTTAGTGACGAGGGCTATTTTTGTCTTTTTATTATTTTAAAATATTATGGATATGGATGGACCCTATTATAAATAATTATATGGATAATGGGCCTATCAATAAATTTCTCTAAAAAAAAATTCAGCATGTTCCAGTTCCACGGCAACTACCTCTTTTTCGTCAATGCTGGGCACATCTTTGAGCAGTCCATCCCTAGCTATTAGCTACAAAGGGTGAAAGCAAATGGACAAGAGAGACTTTTGGTGGTGCTTACTAGAGAATTATTCATTTTGAAGAGCAATTGAAAATTTCATTACGTGAATCAATTCCCATATTAGGATCGAGTCTGAATCTGATACATGCTTTTATGTACAAAAGATTACGCTACATTATGAGATAACTTGGCTATTATTATCTGACTTTGTAATGATGGATAAAAGATTCATGTGACTTGTTCATTTTTTGTGTTAAAATGTTGGGGAAAATTAAAGTTGTGGTGCCACGACAAAGTACCAATACCATCAAACATAAATAGAGCAACAAGGAGGGATAGAAAAATCAATAACTTTGCAGTTAGAGTGAAATAAAAAAGATGCGCTCCACTGTAAGCTCAATGGATGTGGTGGTAGTGGAATTCTTTTCTTAATAGATATTGATTGAAGTGGAGATAACTACTCTCATCTAGAGAATAGCCCTTTGCTATTTCCTTTTTTTTTTAAGAAACATATTTTGATAAAAGGCTTAGTAGTTGCACCTAGGTTAAAAAGATGTGACAAGCATATAGGAGGTGGGATGCACATCTAAACAAAAAAAGAACACTTGAGAGTCATACTAAAGAAAAACATAAAATTACAAAGTCCGACTTGAATATCCACCAAAGAAACAAGTACAGGATCGAGAAAACGATAGAAAACTTACAACCTTAGTCCATAGCATAGCCCTCCTAGACCTTTTTGGTTATGCATACGTCTGTCTTTTCTATTAGTGAAAGAGAGAAACATCCCTAACATAGCTTAGGTTCTCTTTCACCAATTCTTTCCTAATACACATATCACACATGCCTTTTTAACGGTTACGAGTAAGTTTCAAAGTGGGTAGATGCCATTAACAAATGTAATTCTTTTCTTGTTTACCTTTATAAAGAAGCAGGAATCTTGATTACAATTACCTCCTCTTATTAAGTTATGAAGGAGACCCTTTAAAATGTCAACACAAAAAAGAATTCCCATGTTGATAAACGTTGATAAACATATTGGTACATTATGGTATCAAGAGTTTATGCCTTCACACAAAGTTATCTTGTCAAGACTTATACACAGAATAAACAAAAAGCAAAGGCAAGAAAAGACTGCCATGTTGAAGATAACCTTTAACTTACAAGGTAAATAGATTATAGGGACAGGTCATAAAAAGCGAAGGTAAGGTAAGATTGCCATGTTGAAGATAACCTTAAACTTAATACTCACATAAAGAGATTCTAAGGGTTAAGTTGATAGACCTTACAAATTTAGCAAAAAAGGAAAAATAAAGAAAAACGATTGATACGTCTAAAAGAAGTCTGTATTTTTTAAGGCGACCCAATAAGAATTTGGGACGACTAATAAAATAAAATAAGGACACTGAGAAATCATATCAGCACCCCCCTATCCATATATTTTTTTAATGGTTAATTTTTTTCTTGTTTAATTAGTATTAATGTTGATTAATTAGTTAGTTAATTTTGGCTATAGTTAGTGTTAGAAAATTATTTGAGTTATAGTTTTAGAAAAGAAACAGAGAGTGTGTTAGAGAGGAAGAAGAAAAGAAGAAGAAGTTTGGGAAAACTAGGTTTTACCTAAAATCAATAGCAAACATGGATGAGTATGAGGAAGAAGGTAAGAAACATCATGAAGAATATAATATTGAAGGTTCAATGACGATTTGGGATATTTGTTGGATGATCCCAATTTTGGTGTGGAAGAAATCCTAGACGACGATTTAACGAGAGAAAACGATGAACCACATCAAAATAAAGATAAGAATGCATCAAACAATCAGGTATTATGTTAAGAAGCTCAACAACCTACTTTGTATGCGTTTGTATGTGATCGTTAACAAAAAAGATTCATTTTTGCATGCATTTAATGCCATGGACATCCCAGAATTCTCCAATATCTAACGATTACACGCGCCTGTGCCAAAATTAGGGTATAATCGATAGTCTCGTAAAGAATGATTGCTACCGATTAAGCAAAATCACCAAATCGAATTTTGTTCAGATTTTGTTTTCATAATCGGTAGTTTAGGAATACTTATTATCTACATATTATAGTTGTCGCCCCAAAAATGAATTTCTCCAAACTTACAAAATTTCTAACTCTTCATCTTTCACAATCGGTATTGGGTGAATATTTTATCTATCGATTTAGAATCGATAGTTTGTAAAATCACATATGTATCGATTGTGATTGTAGCCAGAATTGAATTAAACTTAAAAAAATTTGCACTTTGCAATCAGTAGTTTAAAGATCAAATTTATCTACTGATTCCATTGTAATTGGTTGTTGTTTAACAAATTAAACCTCTGATTATACTTGTTTTTGTGTACTGAACTTGTCTTGATTTCTTTCTATATCGGTAGTACGGGGGTATAATTAACTACCGATTGTTGTTAATCAGTAGTACGGGAACATAATTATCTACTTATTGTTGGTGTCTAACTCATTGCTATTTTATGTAGATTGTTGAATTGGTTAATTATGTTTCATATGAGGGTCCTGATACTTCCCTACACTATGCAAATGATTTGGTATGCTACCTGCCCACTCTTGTCTTATTCTAAGAATGTATGTTACATGGTTGGGCTTATGATATTTGTTTTGTTATATGCGCATTAAGACATTTGGAAGTAAGGCGGAGACAAAGGAATGGCTTATCAACAAGGAAAAAGAGAAGATGTGCATTGTAGTTCAAATAATTGCGTGAGGGTTGATCGTTTGAAATGATTTGTGAAAGAGGTGGCGAGCAAAGATTCACGTGAGAAAGGATCGTAAATACATAAAGAAGACGGAGAGGAAAACCGAGGTAATTCAAAGAAAATTGGATGTCCATTTAAGATTGTCTTCAGTAAGCCCGACGGTAAGGAAGGTAAAGTATGGAAAATGTTTAGAGTTTCTAATAGTCGTCACAACCACGAAGATCCGGAAAGTCTTATTGGCCACGTAATGGTTGCCAAGTTAAAACCAAAGGAAATGGAAAAGGTGAAGTCTATGAGGAACGTAATGAAAGCGAGTGCAATCCTATCTAAGATAAAGGCGGACGACCCCAACAACTTGTCTTCGTTGTCTACAATTAAGTCGGCGCTAGCAACGATCAAAAGGACGAAATGGGATGGTCGAATGGTTATATAACAATCAGAGTGGTTAGCCGAGAAACACAATTACACGTTGAGAAAAGAAGAAAGGGACGGTAAAGTGATTCGTATTTTCTTGGCACATCCGAAGATGATCCAATTGGCTCAATGCTTTCATCAAATTTGTTGATAGATGTTACTTGCAAGACAAACAAGTACAACATGCCGTTGTTGAACATTGCTTGTCACACTTCGGACAAATGCACATTTACAGTGGCGTGGGATTTAATGGATGTTGAGAACGATGTGAGTTTCATTTGGATGTTGCAAACATTAAGGTCGATTTATAATGGTGAGCATTTTCCAAGGGTTATTGTAACGGATAACGAGATGAATGCAATAAAGCCATGATGAATCATAATTTCTTCTCCTCGCCTCGGATAGAGTTGCACATAGCGCCTATATAACGATAAATCTTCTTCTACCGTGAATTGGGCCATTAATCTAGAAGATGATTACTTCGATGTTGGAGAGTTAAAATGTATTAGAGGTGCATAAATGAGAATAAGTCACCCTCTTTATATAGATTAGAGTCTCAACGGCTCTTTTTTTTAAAAAAAAAAAAAGTTGTTGAGGCCTGGTGTTACAAGAGTGTACATAAAATATGTAGACTAAGTTCATACGAATATAAACAATCGGAAGTATCGGGATCACCATTACCTTCCGATTTATACAATCGGTAGTCTATGAAACTTTATTTACTACTGATTATAGATGTTGCCCGAAATTCGAAATTGAAAAATTTATCAAATTTTAAAAAAATTCATATTCCATAATCGGCAGTCTAAGAAAATGCATTTCCACCGATTGTATATGCTGCCCCAAATTCGAAATTAAAAAATTTATAAAAAATTTAAAATTTGCATACTCCATAATCGGTAGTCTATGAAACTTTATTTACTACATATTATAGATGTTGACCCAAATTCGAAATTGAAAAATTTATCAAATTTCAAAAATTATCATATTCGTAATCGGTAGTTTAAGAAAATGTAATTACTACCGATTGTAGATGTCGCCCCAAATTCAAAATTGAAAATTTTATAAAACTTTCAAAATTTGTATACTCCATAATCGGTAGTCTGTAAAACTCTATTTACTACCGATTATAGATGTTGCCCCAAATTCGAAATTAAAAAATTTGTAAAATTTCCAAAATTATCATATTCGTAATCGGTAGTCTAAGAAAATATAGTTACTACCGATTATAGATGTCGCCCCAAATTCAAAATTGAAAATTTTATAAAATTTCCAAAATTTGCATACTCCATAATCGGTAGTCTATGAAACTTTATTACTACCGATTATAGATGTTGCCCCAAATTCGAAATTAAAAAATTTGTAAAATTTCCAAAATTATCATATTCGTAATCGGTAGTCTAAGAAAATTTAATTACTACCGATTGTAGATGTCACCCCAAATTCAAAATTGAAAAATTTATAAAATTTCCAAAATTTGCATACTCCATAATCGGTAGTCTATGCAACTTTATTTACTACCAATTATAGACGTTGCCCTAAATTCGAAATTGAAAAATTTATCAAATTTCGAAAAATTTCATATTCCATAATC
The DNA here is from genome assembly GCA_023531435.1 of Papaver californicum. Lineage (NCBI taxonomy): Eukaryota > Viridiplantae > Streptophyta > Magnoliopsida > Ranunculales > Papaveraceae > Papaver > Papaver californicum. The sequence continues at coordinate 6,423,546 of JAJJMC010008370.1, read as the reverse complement.
GGTAGTATAAGAAAATGTATTTACTACCGATTGTAGATGTTGCCCCAAATTCAAAATTGAAAATTTTATAAAATTTCCAAAATTTGCATACCCCATAATCAGTAGTCTATGAAACTTTTTTTACTACCGATTTTAGATGTTGCCTCAAATTCAAAATTGAAAAATTTCAAAAATTTCGAAAATTTTCATATTCCATATCGGTAGTATAAGATTACTACCGATTATAGATGTTGCCCGAAATTCGAAATTAAAAAATTTATCAAATTTTTAAAATTTGCATACTTCATAATCGGTAGTCTAAGAAAATGTATTTACTACCGATTATTATGTAAAATGTGTCCAGAAACCAAATAGTTCCGTCAGCAGGTGTAATCGGTAGATAACTATCACCCGATTTAGGATCAACAGGTGTAATCAGTAGATAATTATCATCTGATTGTGGATCAACAAGCTTAATCGGTAGGTGATACACACCACTTATTTACCGATTGTAATGTAAAATTTCAACAAAGTTACTTATGAAGTATGAATCTCTTGCAAATCAATCATTAATTCACAAAAAGAACCTAAAATTCATTCATCATCCATAAAGTAAATCATTCATTAACATTAAACATAATGTTAGAACTTATAATCCGAAAAAAAAAAACCTTAAAGACTAGGTTGGCTTTAGTGCGAAGATGATGTTAGAACTTATAATCCGAAACAAGTTTCTTGCAAATCAATTGAAAAGGATGTTCTCTAACAAGACAACCACAATCTAATTTTTAGATTTTTTGATTTTAGTAAGAGCACGACAAGCACCATGGACATTTGCTTCAGCATCAAGGACATTGGCTTCACCATCAACACTCGATGAACCGCGAGATCTTTTACTGTGCTTTGCTGCTAGCCTCTTAGGCTTATTCGAAGCTTTCTCCCCAAACTTGCTTGCATAAGCTTCATTATCAATGTTATCTATTAGGTCTTTATGCTCTTTCATCTTCTCAATTGATAAAGGCACTCCCACATTTATACACCCAGCAATCTTCTTGGAGAAAAACGCAAACCTTTTTTTTTATGCAATAACAATCAAACGATTATTATCTAAAATATTGAGATGTAATATTAAAATCAAAAGGAAATAACATTACGTACCAACCAGAGGGTTTGTCTTTGATGATACAAGTATAATCGGACACCTTTGTAGTCTTTCCTTTATCTTCACGGATCACATGAAGATGAGAATGCTCCCGGTACCATACCATATAACATGGATCTCTTCATCACCTCGGTTGACAGGTCTCCCATCGTTGATCATATATTGCATCCTGTTATTCCAATCTTCAACGGATGGGTTACCAGAGTAAACTACTGTGATAGAGTCCTTACCACATACAAAATTCTCTACGTCCAATTTGAACTTGCCGCACATGTGACTCCAAGGTTCTTCTTGGACATAACCGAGTTGACGCATCACCCTAGAGGCATTGTACATAACTTATCCAGTGGGATGCCACAAGGGTCCATAGTAAAACGACAACTCAGACTTTCCCGCTATATGTCCACTAGCTCGGTCTTCAATGTATGGATCAAAGTATACATCTTTGGACGCCATCAAGTCTAATTTCCTCCTCAAAGAAATCAACTCTTGCTCCTTAGACCTTGAATGGTTGTTGTCGAAGATGTATTTTGTTCCTCTGGGTGTTCCTTTCTCCCATATCGGATTCTCTTTGGCCAACTCGAGGGACGGGAAGTGGTCATAGATCCATGTCTAGTGTACATATCAGACCAAGTATGAGAAAATTGATTCTTAAAAGAGAAAAAAAATTAATAACAATCAAAAGCATCAATAGAATTACCAAAATACCTATAGTAGGCTCACATTCCCGACAATTTGGCTAGTTGATTCCCTCGATGCCTTTCTCAGCTCTTCCATCAAGAACGCATGACATGCGGTGCCCCACGAATAGTCACGAACTTTATTGAGAGGATGCAATAGTTGTAGAAGGTTGGCGTCGACCCGGTTGCCACTAAAATTGGGGAAAATGACACATCCCAATACATAGAGGAGATATGCAGTGGCTGCAACATTCACTTCGTCGTCGTTAAACTCTGGATTATTTTCTTCTTTATCCTTGGTTCCTTTGAACATATTCATCAAGTGGACCATACTGAACTGTCTAGTTTTGTAACGAAAGCACCGGTTGAACTCAATGTCCGATGTCGCTCGATCCCAACCAAGGCACTTCTGAGTGTAAAAATAAAGTTGTTCCCAGCTTAACGCTTTACGTAATCAAACTTGATGGATGTACCATGGTCAGCGAGACTAAGAATTTGCACCACATCATCTGGGGTACCATCATCTCTCAAAACGGCGGAAGGTGTCGGTCTCAGGATACATTCTCTCCAGGAAGGCTGATATCGACACCCGGTCATGCTCTAACACTGAATTCTTGGAAGCAGTAGATAACCCTGAGTCATAAATAATTTACTTGAACTTTTCACACTCACCATCTAACTGCCAGTCTTTTATTTTTCTTGGTTCAGCTGTAGGTTTGAGTAGACGAAACACATGAGAATGGTCCTAATATACACGACGAATTATAAAATAATTAGAATAGTCGTTAACACTTCTACGAATAAAAAGACAATAGCTTAAGAATGGTGTTTTATAATTATCACCTCAGTTGAATAAATTTCTTTGGCCTATAAGTCTTTGTATCCAAATAACAGATCTCCTCCATCTTTTGGTAACCCATGGATTTGGCCTGCTTCAATACCCTTCATCTTCAAAGAGGTGGGGACTTGGTGTCCTCCTTTCTTCTGAATTACCTTCTTTATACCTTGTCCTTCTCCTTGTGTAGCACTTGGTTCTCCTTCTTCTTGGTTTCTAACTTGTGGAGCACTTGGTTCTCCTTCTTCTTGATTTCTAACTTGTAGAACACTTGGTTGAGTTCCTTCGGTGATAGAGATTCCGCTAGCGCTCTTTTCTCTTCTTGCACTAGATGTTACTTTCTTACCCCCTTCACGACGAGGCCCCGAAACAAGTATTTTGGGCTTGCTTAGCTCTCCTTTCCTTAAAAACCAAAATAAAGAACAATTAGCTCGTAAGACACGTTTAGTCACTACATAATCAATAGAAAAACTACATAAAAAAAAACCGATTATTCATAACTGGTAGTTCGGGTCCTAGATTATCTCCCGATTATGCAACAATTTTGGGTCATAAAATTCTAAGCTATGGACACACATATAATCGGTAGTCAAATAAACAAACTAACAAACGATTACAAAACAATCGGTAGCTCGGGTCCCAGATTATCTCCCGATTATGCATAAAAATTGGATCAGAAAACTCTAAGCTATGGACACACACATAATCGGTAGTCAAATAAACACAAAACGATTACAAAACAATCGGAAGTCAAATACAAAACCTATCTACCGACTAGGTAAAGAGAAATCAAAGGTTTTAAGGCAAATATAATCGAGAGACAATAATCACACATAACTACGGGTTATGATGTAGCACTACATTTTTTCAATTTCAAAATATTTTAATCGGAAGTTAACAGCTACTACATATCTACCGGTTGATTCAAAACTATATTCCTCTACATGAATTCATCTAATATAATCGGTAATTAGATAAAATAAATTAACTACCGATTAAGCCTAAATTTTAGTACAAAAAGAAAATCGATAGTTAATGACTAAATATAACTACCGATTATAGTCGATGTGCTTGAGGAATGATGAATTCTTTTATAATCGAGAGTTAACAACTACTACATATCTACCGATTGATTTAAAACTATATTCCTCTACATAGAAACCATCTAATATAATCGGTAGGTAGTTAAAAAAATTAATTACCGATTAAGCCTAAATTTTGGTACAAAAAGAAAATCGGTAGTTAATGACTAAATCTAACTACCGATTATAGTTGATGTGCTTAAGAAATGATGAATTCTTTCATAACTACCGATTTGACGCTTGTTTGTTTCTGTCGATCCATCTTTATATCGAAATATCGACGATGATTTGATACGGCGATTAACGACGATACGATGAATTGGTTTTAAAATTTTCATGAAGAATTTTTTTTCTCACAATCGGTAGTCAAGAGGAAGAGAAGAAGAAGAGTTGGATTTTTCTCACAATCGGTGGTAAATAGGAAGAGAAGAAAAAGAGTTAGAATTAAATGAAATGAGTTTAGGTTTTACATTTTTATTAGTGAAAAGGTATATAGATATTTTTACCTGTTATTAGGACATCCCATAATCACATTCATTGGATAGGTATAAATAAATTGCCCAATTTTTTTTTGAGTCGTCCTAAAAAACGTAAGCTAAAAGAAGCCAAATGAAAGAAACTCACAGCCAAAAGATAACCGCAAAATGCACATCTCACAAGAATTTCAGATTCCATGCATCGATTCCAATATTTTAGGCTTTTCCCATAGATAATCTTGCATCTTATTTTCTTTACTTCTGAAGAACCCAAAAAAACAAAAACACAGGTCAACTAAACTACTCTTTTATTGGAATTAGCCATTCAAAACCCGTGGACGTGGTATATTAGAGCAAGCATTATGTATTTCATCTTTTAAGTTCTAGTGTTATTTGGGACGTAATACTCAGACTCTGATTGAACACTCCATTTTTTCAGAACAATCAAGAGAGTATTATGTCCTTTGTCTCCCTATAGATGCAGGTCTCTTTTGAATGCTTACACCTTCTCACGTATTTTGTATTATATATCATCGAGATTATTATCTCCAGTCTTCGCCCATCCTATAAATCAGGTCTATAACTTGATGAGCATATGTTTGTACAAACGACTCCTTTGTACAAGGAAGTTTTTAATCTGAATCCCGAGTGCAGGAAAACATAGAAACCTTTCTATTTGTTTAACAATATCCAAACACAGACTTGTTTGTGCATGTAATGCCTAGTACCTTTAAGTGATGCTCATAACCTATAGAATGGAGCAATAGTTTATGCCTAACCCAATAGTTTATGCATGATAATGTCCAGTACCTTCAAGTGATGCTCACAATCCATTAGAATGATCCTACAATGTGCTCATTACTTAAAAGAGTACACTCGGATCCACTAAACTTCCCAGAAGCTATTTACTTGTGATGCCATCGACCTTTTCTATCGTTAAACAGCAGGTCAGAACCTAAATTATATTTTTATTGGAATAATGACTAGGAACTAGCCCTAACATGTGAAACCTAAATTACAAGACGTTGAATTTCTGGCTTTAACCTTTCTCAACTTTCCACCCTAAAATTTCAAAACTCTTGTGCTTTACAGGCAAGGCTCCTAAAGGACACCACAACACAGAGCTATTCATGGGTAAGCAGCTTCAAATCTATGTCATGTTAGCTACTACCACCCACCAAGTTTATAACACAGTTTCGTACCAAGGTCATGCTAACATTCACCAATTTCGCTTTTGCTTCTCCATCCCACTCTGCCACCTGGCGGAGGAGAATTCACCAAGTGTCAGCTATGTCATATATAAAAGAGCAATTAGTTGCATAATCCTTTTCAGCAAAAAGAAGCAAAATCGGTTGGGACCTATTTCAGAAAAGAAGGTGAAAATGTAGATCCCTGACTAATCAATTGTTGTAGTAACATATGCATCCAAGAAGGATAATGAATTCTGAAATCAAGAGAATGCCATAGAAAGAACTTGCTCAGAAATATGATTACAATGAAACTTTTATACTTTGGACATTCATATTCTTGGAACTACAATACAAGCATATAAATAATACATACCTATTCATCATACAAGGGGACTAAGGCTCGATAATCACCTGGTATTTGCACCGAGGTGTTCGACCATCTTCCACTAAACAACCCATTTGTTACCTTGTTTTTGTATGGCTCCCACTAGCTTGATGGAGCATCTTCTTGCGCTGACAAATCAAAACAAAAACATTACTCACTACAATTAAAACAGGAGATTTTGCGACTGTAATGACCAACTTGTAAGGTGGTGTCAAAAAAAAGACAATCCTAGTCATGGTGAGTCAGACGGTTAACCTCGTCATTGATTGACAATTAACACCCAAGCTCATTGCTATGATTGCTTGGTGATGCTCATCCACAGTAGCAGTAGATGAGCAAATTCACATTAATTTGGCACCCAGTGATCAAGAAACAAAAGGAAAGAAATAAGTGAGGTTGTAGTAGACTTACTACTTAGAATAAACCCTTGAAGCAAGCTTTGAGCTCTCTCAGCCTGTTCAGGTGTACCAGATATTCGAATGAGCTTTTCAGTTTCGGCTTCATCTTCCACAAGTTTAACACTAGCTCCTGACAACTGTTCATACGAAAATGGGCACAGATACTTAAAACTCAACCTTGCTTTTCTAAAAAGAACAAGGGGAGGAATTCAAGCAGTTAACATTACCTCACTGATCTGAGCAAGCCTGTTTCCTGATCTCATAGTGAGCTTAGATATTGCATGCTCTGGTATGACTACTTCCAATGTACTTCTGGTGACAAGTGGCACAGAGTATCTGATGGACACACGCGTAACGGACATAAGTGATGAAAGATAATTAGCACATAAAGTTGTAACGAAGGGTTCAAACCATGCAAAAGGGAGAAAGGAGAGTTCAATACCTGTTCAAGTTAACCGGTACTTCTTCTTGAGCATCATTTACCTTTCTTTCTACTGCTCTGGCAGATGCCACAGCATCCTACAGTCACGATGAACACCTTATAGTATCAGCCATCAGGATGTACAAAATAGGATGGACAGACCAATCGAAAGATAAACAAACACTGAATCTTTGAAGTAGCGACTCTAGAGAACATACATTAATGCTAGTTTCAGAAACACTTTAACCGAAACATGGAACAGAAACATTACATAATTAAAATGAAACTATCATCGTGTATCACCTTTGAGGGCCAAACAGCTGGTGTACTCTGCAAAGTCGGAAGCCCTGCACCTGGAGCGTTCCTTCCATGAAAACCTTCACATATTGCAACTCCATTGGGAGAACCAACCTCTGCCATCGACAGGCTTCCAGAAACAGGCGCGGACATAGGCGGTGGTGGCAAAGCCTTTGGAAAGGAAGTGTCCCGATACAAGCAATTTCTTAACCTTGATGTTATCTCGACAAGAGCATCTCTAGCTGCTTTTATTTCACCTACAATCTGTAAATTCATATGTAAATCAGTTAAGACATTCGGTTTGAGTTTTGTCTTGGGATATACAGATACAAACTAGTAAAAATCAGTAAAATGTGGGCTCCACATTTATGGCTAAAAATTGGTAATCATCACTTAGCCAACCAAATGACTAAAACATAAGCAGGTACAGAGGTGACAACATTTATCGTCAAATTAGTTAAATGCAGTTAAAACTAATTTTAAGTACTCATGCATGCAACCAACCAAAGAGTTGACATAAGGCTGTATTGTATACAAAGATAACCACGAACCTGTACAAGCTCAACTGTCCCAGGTGTACCCAGTGGAAGGTCCTCTCTCGGAAGAATCTTTAAATTTGTGCCAGTGAATTTTTCCAAATGGGATAGAGATCCATCTTCTCCCTCTAAGCAACCGATTTCACTGGATGCCACAAGTAACCTTGTCGTAATATTATTATCTGTGTCTGGAATAAGATCTACAATCTGACTCTGGATATGCAGCAAAGCTTCTTGAGCTGGAAACAACTCATCATCAGGACCCTAGCATTAAAGAAAACCACAAGGTTTGTTAATATCTCAACCAGAATTCGTTTATGCACAAGACACTGAGAGAGAGAGAGAGAGACCTCATCAGAAAAAACTATAATTATCCTTTCATCAGATCCTGGTACTGAATCAGTAGCCCTAACATCCACACCAATATCGCCTCGTAGTATTTCTATAAGCCCATTCTCTCCCATAATTCTGTCGAACTTGTCATTAGGGCAACATATTTGAAAGACAAGATCTTCTCGAGGTAAGGACTGTACATGATCATCCATCAGAGAAGCTCCAGAATCTAATGCAAAGCCAGGTTGACGTGAGAGACGTGCATTTCCCCGAACATTGTTTTGTCCAGAAGAAAATCGCTGTCCAATAGGGGGACCATCCATCGATGATCCACGCGATGCAGGGTTCAACTGAGGAACAAAATCATCATCGGGAGGTAAAAACTGATCTGGCATTCGCCCATTAAACTGACTGCGGTCACGAAGCTGGCTCTCTCTCAAGCGTGCTGAAATAATTGTAACAGCTCTTCTGACATTATTAACATCACCAATCACCTGAAAAGAAACCAAAGAAACAACATCAGTAAAAAATACTATACGTTTTTGGAAATGATTGAACTTCATCAGACAACGAGAAGAACAATCACTTCTTTGAGGTAATAGATCATTGCACGTATGGAAGTCTTAAAAGACTGCAAAAATTGTTTTTGTTCCCAACTTTCTCCAACTCAAAACACTAGGCATTATATCCTAGTGGAGAAACATCAATAAAATTTCTTTTCAGGCTTATAGGATAAAACTTCTCAGATGCATCAACCTTTTTCTGTCTTCTTTTTTTTTTTCATTTTGGATTTATCTACTTCTCATAACTTATGTGTTAATTAATCAGACTGCCCATCGATGAGATTTGGAGTTTTTTATCGCAGTGTTCATCACCACATTTAGTATCTTTAAGTTAGCTGAGAAAAACAACTGTTAAGGTAAACCAAACAGAGTCCTATTAGTATCTTCTGATGTGATACAGAAGCGTAAAAACCAAATCTTAAAGCTGAACTACTAATAGCTCTTCAAGCTGTCCATTAAGGTATGCTGACCCATATCCCTTAAGGTAAAAAAGTATTCATCAACTCAATCTAAACCAAAATAAAGGATCTTTGCTCAGATATGATTCTATAGACAGCTATTCTTCTACAACGCCCTTTACTTTGTTTATATAGTTGTAAATGAAACAAATCTTTTCACCAGCACCTGCTTTATCCTACTCAAGATAAATTAAATAACAACATCCAAATAAACCAATCAGACAGTTACTAGGATTCATGTGGCTTGCACTATAATGCTTTCTCAGGAGTTCCAGGTTTCTATATATTACTCTAAAATCTATAGAATTCAATGAAATGCATCTCTTATTCATTATGAGCATCAAATCCATGCCAATACAAGAGGCTGGCTACTACATGCCAATCAAGAGACATCTGGGTGGATCTATAACCTTTTGCTACCTTTCTGTCTGGTTTACAGCAGCAAATGGATTCTTCACTTGAAATAGAAGTTATAGGTCTTACACTAGACAAAAATAAAAGAAGTGATAAGCAGTCTTACCTACATGAATCACTACCTCAAATAAAAATATGCCAATTATTCTGTAAAAGCACTGTGTGAAAAGCAGAGTTAAACATAGTTCTTCTTTCATAAGTACCCAAGAGAATGAACGAACGATAACTCAAACGTACTATATATGCCACATAATGTAACTTACGCACAAAAATCAGAACTTGATAATGGGAATAGCAAGGACTCGCATACTATGCATCATCTATTATCAAGTAACTAAACATTGTATTCTTTACATACAAAACTAGCCAAGTTTCTGTTTCTTTTCAGAAGAGACCAAATTCAACTTTATTCCATCAAAGACTTTTGCGGTATCTGGACCTGATCAACAAGGAATAGCCACATTAAAACTAACCAGCAGATGGTTATCCCACTCCTCTACTCCAGTATAAAATCAACTGTAGCAAAGCACAACATCTACTCATAAAGTCTTAAAAATTACTTATTTGTGGTTATCCACGAGTCTCTAAACAGCTATCATGCATTACTCACTGTTGTACTCGTTTAAAATATTTTCTCTCTGAGATCCAGTATTGGTTTATAATTTTACACCTAAAGAGGTATCTTTCTAGCACGTTTTAGTTAGAATCGAATTCCACTGTCCATATTCCCACGTAAAACATAATAACCTAATTTTGTTCTGAAATCCTCTTTCTAATTTTTTAACTTTTAAGCAAGTCCCCGAGGCTTACCCCACCAAAGACTGCCGCAAATTTAGGGACAAGATAATTAAAATTCTAAATGTAAACCGCGAAACCCTGCGAAAGATGTGTTATCGAACTTCAAAAATTCCTGAGTGCAACGATTCCTTCCTAACATCTTACATCATCCTAGAAAATTCAGCCTCTAAAGGATATTCTCCCATGTTAAAGCTTCAAGCTCTCTTCCTCATTTATGAGGAAGTTAATTTTCCAGTATACATGACCATATGTTTTCTGTGATATTTCTATCACAGTTCCTCGTTCGCATCCAACAGTAACAGGTGACAGGTAACAGAAACACTTACTCTGAAATCATTCAATTTTGCACTAAGAGATAACAAAGAATATAAATAACACTTCTCTGGTCATAAAACATGAGACTTCAAACTTCATCTAAGAACAAACTAATTTAATTGGTTTGTAAACTCTAGTTTTCCATTCAAAAACAGTCCATTTCCCAAGATTTTGTTCTTTTCTTTTTTCTAACTAGCTTTACTCAGAAAAGAAACAAAAGGCAATTTGAACTACTAATAAATCTCTGATTCCAATTCTACTGTCATAAACCCTTCATCTAATCTAGTACCATCTCTACAAATTTACCAATGCCAAATTCCCTCACATTAAGATAAACAAATACCTCGACTTTTTTAGAACAGGTCCGAGAAATAGTAATTTAAATTAGGGCAAATCAGAACTGAGTTTAACTTAGACAATGATTATATGGCTCAGGGTTTTACCTGAACAATCTCCTCTGACATTGATACACAGCTAGGCAAAGTATGGTCTCTAGGAAGAATCCTTATCTGGGTCTTTGTTTCAATCCTCATTTGTTCAATAATTCTCCCACCTTTCCCCAACAAACTCCCTACATTTGGTCTAGCCACAACAAGTCTAGTTGCAACTCTTAATCCACCATTACCACCTCTAGGACCAAAATCATCACCATCATCAATTCCAGCATCAAATTGGAATCCTACTCCACCACCATCAGTCTCAATCATCCTTTCAAAGATCATCATTAAAGCTTCTGTAGCTGGGGAAAACGCTGGAATCCTTCCATCAGGATCCCTACGTTTAGCTTCGGCAATCTCTATAATCCTTTCTTCATCACCTGCTAATAATGGATGAACATTAATCCAAGCTCCAGTTTCCTGCCTGATTGCTTTTATTACATTACCAGATTTCCCAATTACACCACCAGCTCTCATATCATGACATAATATTCGAAAACTAGTCATTCCATTAGCACCATCCTGGCCTTTTGCTAATCTTCCACCACCACCACCTCCACCTCCACCTCCACGTCTATGATTATTGTTGTTGAAATGGTGATTATTGTGATGGTGAAAACGAGGTTTAGTTCTAGGAAAGTTTTGAGTATCATAATCTTGTTCATAATAATAAGTCCTCTTCGCCCTAGATCTCTCCATACTTTCTCTTTTCAGGATATTTTTTTTTTGCCGTTTCAAATTTTCAATTTTCGAGAGATACAGTCATCAAACAAATCCTTTAGTTTCGATTTAACAAGACAGCATAACTTGTTATTTCAATTTCGTAATTTATTCGTCCAGTGCTTCTTCTTCCTCTGATTTCTTCAGAACACACTGATATACAATACAAATAGGGTTTTTGTTCTGGTTCTGGTTTGTATGGTTCTTCAAAGTTTGAAATCAAATTCGGGTGAACAATCCAACCTCTTCAGATGTATCTATAGATCTGTTCTCTTCTTAAGCTTAAGAGTTGCAGAGAGCTGTGTTAAGAAATTAGGGCTTTTTTTATGGTCTCTCTCCTCGATAGCTCTTCTAATAATTTTTTCGAATTTCTTCTCCAATTTTATTCACAAGAATTTATTGTTCCTAGGATTTTTGCTATTCTTAAACTGGTCGATCGAGGGTTGGATGTTGAGTACTCCGTCAAATTATGAAACTTTAGGGGCTCCAAAATCTTGGAGGGATTCTAAGTGGAGGCGAGGTGACCCAATTTTTTGTTAAGGGGTGTTTTAAGGGTAAAATTAAATGTCCATTTTACCCTTTATTCAATTAAAACCTAAACAACATTAAAACACTAATTATTTCATTAAACTCAAAATCTCAAAAACCTCTTAAAACCTCTCGATTAATCGTTGATTCGGAAAAAAATTCATTGATTAAACTCAACAATTCGTGATGAAGAATCATAGTAATGCGGTAGAAGGTAGTAGTGATGGCATCAACATTCCTCTTTTGAACCTAATCAAGATATTAATCAAGAAATCGGTGATCAAAATCAAAATCAATCACCGCAACAACCACCAATGGTGTATCTAAGGAATTGAACAAAACCCATGTTATTATTAGAACTTCTAATTGATTGATTGGCATGTTTGATCGTGTTTTTAGAATTAAAAAATTGGACACATTTGATGTTACGGTTGGGTTCGTGTGTAAAACCCAACCGTAATATATCATGTTCTTGAGTATTACGGTTGGGTTCGTGTGTAAAACCCAACCGTAATATATAATGTTCTTGAGTATTACGGTTGAGTTTTCTTCAATACTCAACCGTAAATTGTAGAGTAGAAGATGAATATTTAAGGATATTACGGTTGGATTTTAAGCCATAACCCAACCGTAAAACTCTCTAACTTTCACTCCAGACTTACGGTTGGGTTTTAAGCCAAAACTCAACCGTAATCTTTAAACCTCCATCGTAAAATTAGATAAATATATTTTAAGATTTTTTAATTTCTATCTTGTAGAGAATTGAAAGACGAAGCTAACCCCAAAAAATGAGGTCAATCGGACATCGTATGAAGGAGTTATGATCAAAACGGTGAAATCTATTTGTATCCAGAAATATTTACGGTTGGGTTCGTCAATAAACCCAACCGTAAATTTGAGATTTTTGGGTTTCAGTGAGCCCAAATTTACGGTTGGGTTTATTGGCGAACCCAACCGTAAATATTCCTGGATACAAATAGATTTCACCGTTTTGATCATAACTCCTTCATACGATATCCGATTGACCTCATTTTTTTTGGATTAGCTTCTTCTTTCAATTCTCTACAAGATAGAAATGAAAAAATCTTAAAATATATTTATCTAATTTTAAGATTGGGGTTTAAAGATCAGTTACGGTTGGGTTTGGTTGAAAACTAACCGTAAATCTTAATTGAATCTTCATCTCCTACATTTGAAGTTACGTTTGGGTTTGTTTAATAACCCAACCGTAATATGAAGAACAAATTAGTAACGGTTGTGTTTAGTTGAAAACCCAACCGTAAATCTGGGGTGTTCTTGGTGTTACGGTTGGGTTCGACATGAAACCCAACCGTAAGTTTCTCTGAATAACAAAAATCAATCTTTCAAATCGTGATTTCATCAAATTTGAGCCATAAAAAGACCAAGAGTTTAAGCTAGAGGTATTCTCAATGCTACTATGGTTGATTGAATCAAAATCTAGGGTTTAAAAAAAATGACAAAATTTTCTTAAATTTCATCTAGTTTTTCTTCCCACCAAACACAAATTCAAAAAAAAAAATTCAAATCATTTGATTAAGTAAAAGATTATGTTTAATTAATCATGATTAGCTTATTTATTAATTAATTAATATAATTAAGATTAACTAATCAGGGATGATTTAGGCATTGTGAAAATATTATTTGTAAGGGGTTTTTGAGTTTTACTTCAAAATGTCTCTATTTCGTCTTATTAGAGGAGCCCCTCCAGGATTTTGGAGCCCCTATATCAGCCTTCCAAATTATATACTCCCTATGTAAAATCGTATTCAACTTTTGTTTATGGTCGTATTATCTTAATAAACTCTCTTATATATTCTTAATCTTTTATACTCATAAGTTTATTTTTAATAAGATACAGTTTAAAATCTTAAATAATATTTGTATAATTAAGAAATAAATATGTTTATATCTTTATTGCTTATACTTCATTCCTTTTAAAAATAAAATGATGTTTTTAATTTTAGTAATAATATAACATTTAATAGGAGTAATTTTGTATATTACTTTGGTCTCCTTAATAATTTGACTTACTCAAAATGAACACTTATTTTGAAAAGGAGGGAGTAGTAATTATTATTTTCTTACCGTCAAAAACTAGGTGTTTAACCCGTGCAATGCACGGGCCTTAGTCAGTAGTTTTTTTATAGTAGGTCTAACTTTTGACTTCCTATTATGCTAATACTCAGTGATTTTGTAGGCCAGAGTTAACATCATCAGAACTAACTACACCGCACTTTCAACAGCATCAACATTTATTAAAAGTGTGATTTTAAAAAATAAATAAATAATATGGCAAATTCAAAATTGGGTTCCCAATATGAACACAGAAATAAGGCAGGCATTACAGTGCAATTTGAACTGACTATTAGGCATTACAGTGTGGAATGTTGAGATTGGACAGTCAACCAGTCTTTGTTGTATCCATTTTGGTATCGTTACATATTTATGGTGATATGACTAATGATAGTTGAGTTCGTATTCAATGGACATTTGAGTTTGACGATATTATATCATTTGGCTTGAAGGAGGTGAACTATTAAAAATGGCAACATAATCCAAAGTCCATGCATGCAGATTGTTTATTTTACGTACATTGAATTCACACACTAATATGTAAGCATCTGAACAAAGAAGAACCAACAAACAAACTCATCCAACACCTATATACTTTTCACTAAAAGAGATTCATTCTAAACTGCGTGTACCTCAAATTTTATATTGATGTTATTTAACAATAATTAACTAATGTGAATAAGGAAATATAAACATCAGACTTATACCATGTGCTTCCAATTTAATCTAACATTGATATATATCAAGATAGACATAAATTTCAATATGCCATACCGAGGAAACAAATTAAGTGGTATTAGTAGCTTTATTTTTATTTTTTTATTTTGAAGCTTTATCTTTTCTACGACAACGAATGCAGCCTCAAGAGGAGTCATCCCTTGGAATTGAAGCATGGCTGTTATGGGCTCCCAAAGCATGTATCTGAAGTTATAGTCATCAACATTTGTATATAAGGTTTCTCCTTGATCATCTCTGGGTCCATCCAACAGAAATTCCCATGATACTGTTTGATACTTTACTTTGTCGTTACATGGGGTACCAAAATTTGTCACTTTAACTCACACATCTCATTGAATAGAAAATTATTTGATTTATAATCTTTGTGCATCACCCTTTTTGTGAAAAGATACTGCATATCTCAAGAAGTATCAAATGTTAACCTCATAATTATTTTGGTTGAAAGCGAGTATGTATGTTTCGTGCTAAACTTTAGTTTTTTACACAAAATAACACTTTTTAAATCACGGATTATAATCAATATTTTTTTCATTATCTACACAAATAATGTATTAAGGATCCTGAAATAAACTTCTACCAAAGACACGAAGGGACTCACCAGCCACCATCATGTTGTGCTAAAAATTTATCTACTTTGCACCACTATGAAGTTTAGGATCAAGTCATCATCGTTTTTCAATAAATAAGCTCGAACTGTGGAAAAACTTATTTATGGAGTTAAGACCTGAATGCATGAAAATAAATTATAATAGATGGATTTTTTTATATCGATATTAAATTAAATCGCAGATATTATTACTTGCTGGGCTTAAGCTTTTGCAATGGATTCACGCCTATGCGGGAGCTTCTATAAACCAAAATCGTTGAAAGCGTACCTCCGGATAGTCCAACGACAAATGATGCATCTGAGGTCACACCATCCAGTGGTTTGTTAGAACTATTTTTTCACCGACATAATTAATGGCCAGGTGAACCAAATCCATTAAACTCATTTCAGCACTTCTAATAGCTAGTGCTCAAACAAATAGGAAAAAATAAACACTTAATAATCATAACATCTATAATTTAGCAAACTGTTATGTCCTCATAAGTAATTAACCAGATTTAATAGGCTTATTAAAGTCTTAATTTTTATAGGATTAATTTGTGGTTTTAGCCGCGTTGAGCACTAAGCATTTTCCCTTCCTCAATTCCATATATGGAGGAAACTAATTAAATATTAGAGCTCTTTTGAGTTTCAGCAATGGAAATACAAGAAATATACAACAAATGATATTGTTATACTTACTTTGTGAATGCGCATTATTCTTCGTGCACTTAAATTCTCTTGTGTGATCACTTGGATTGTTGAACCTTCACATAAATGCAAATAAAAGTTGCACCTGCAACATCCTATAGTACTTACCTTGGCACCATCATCTTGGCTTTCCTCGTCTACATATGATGAACATGAACATAAATGCAGTCAATAAGCTCCTGATTCAAGCTCATACATGTTGTAACCATGCTGAGAAGAGTATTTACCTTTATGTCATCATCAAATTTAAATAAACCTCCAGAAAGAGTGCAAACCTCTTAACAGATTGACACATTTCGGGAGACGGATGTAAGCATATAAATTCTCCTCCGCCTTTCTTATAGCATTAGCTAATTCCTTCTGACATGCCTGTAATGAGCAAATGGTGAAGGGAGATTAGAAATCATCTCAAAACAATTGAGAATCAAATATATTCGATATGTGATAAATTATATATATAGGAGGCCATAGTTTGGTTAGTTACTACCATGAAACGATGTTTAACAATTTATGGGTTGTTGACCTTAATTTGTTTAGAATTTATTCTCTGTTTCAGAAACTGAACATCTTCGATGCTTTCTTCTGCTTGTTTCGTCTATAGTTCTGCATTAATATTGGTAAACTGAAGGGCATGCTCCTGATTTTTATCAAGTAGCTGCCATTCAATCCATTTCAGCAAGTCAATTGGTATCACGATTTTACTCTATAAGACACCGTTGAGCTCTTAAACATCTATTGTAAGTTCAAATCAAGAAGAGTAAGCAAATTACATGGCTCCTAACAATCTCTACTCTTTTTTTTTCATAATAAAACCTATTTGAAGGATGCAGATTCCATAAAACCAAGCTCACATTAAGATAAATATTAATGTTCAATGGTGCAACTTCAAGTTTTATATCACAACACTCAACCAAGTCCAGACTAACAACTAAACTATTTGGCTAAAGGCTATCACAAACACCACAAACAGTGACCCAAATCTAGTAGTGGTTTGTAACCCATTTTTGGCTTCTTCATGAACCAATCCAACAAAGTAATCCACAATAAATTATCGCCATATGCGAACATCATCTATATTATCACCACTTATGCAAAAGTCATCTTTTGATCTACACAATATACTATCTAAATCTTAAGCATAAAAGGATATACATTTTAAACATTATGCAAAAATCACTCAACTCAGGATCTCTACAACAATAAAATTAAGAATATAAGATAAATCCAAATAAAAAAATATAAAAATATAAAAATTGATAACATTTATACGTAATTCAAATAAGAAAACCCAGAAATTGAAATAGATGTTCATACTAGAGATTGTAGCAAACCCTAGAATTTTGATGTAAACCAAATCAATCAAGCCATATGCTTCATAATCATAACCACATTAGTCTAAAAAAGAAATTAACCATAGAAAAAATGTCGCATAAGATCATACCTGGAAAAAAAAAAGCATGTGCAACTTTTTCTCGGTTTGTTCTTAAAGAAGAAAAAGAAAGAAATAAAAGATAACACGGAAAACGGTTTCGTATTGATTAAGGATGGAGAAGATAAGGATTAGGGACGGTAAATTTAGGGTATATAGGAATGTTTATTGCTCACTCACCCCAGTTCATGTGTGGCAAAAAACACCAAAAAGATCTCAAAACCCACGATTTCTATTGGTCTATATTCTTTTAAGTGGGGCCAGAAGCTCTAGAATTCGAGTTTTGTACAACTTTCAACCAAAGATCTTTAAATTGTTATGAAATTATATATACAAATATCACCTGCAAAGCCTACAAGTTGTTGCATTGTATCTTTATTTGTCGACATTGCAAATAAATACCGCTAGACAGTTTGTTCGATATTCTAAAAATCTGATGTTTACAGAATTACACTATTTATGTAATCCCAGGTTCAATTTTGTAAAAAGTAACACAAAGATCGAAACCAAAAAGGAAAGTTTCAAGACTTTGAAGTCTTCAATCTTCAATTTCAATCTTCCTAACTTCTACAAAAACAACTTGATTCCATTATTGATCAAACACACAGAACAGAGTCTTTTATCATTGATTGATCAACAGTTTTATCCCACAAATCCAAAATCACTTAGATGTGTGAGAGTCAAATCAAACAAACTTGAGTGGTTTTATATTAGAAGAGAATGACCACATAATAAACAAATTTGATTTATTGAAGATAACTACACTGTTAGTTCATAACAAGTAACCAACGAAAACTAAATAACAATCTAGCCTTTTACCAACGTCAAATCTATGGGCTTCTTGATCCCAGAGAAAACTTTAAACGAAAGGCAATGCAAGATATTTCACCTAATTAGATTACTCCTACCTAATTGGCTTTCTCTCACGACAGAGGTGTGTTCTGGGATGAGTTTGTAAGAGCACAAGACTTCATATTTATAGTTTTATGACCAAGGCATTGTTTGGAAATACCATCTACCAATTTCAAAATTTTTAAAGATAAGAAATAAAAGTATATTTTTGAAATTACCAAATACCAAGTAATTTCCAACTCATAATCGATTTTTCTCATATTATGACAACTTAGATTAGCTAGCACACAACCATGTACTTTAATTATATAGCTACTAGAGATATACAAACCTATGGGAATGGAAAGCATAAAATTTTGATACCAAATATGATACTGAAAAAATCGATAATATATGACCTTGCCTTGAGTATCAAAGGATTATACCTGAACATTAAGAAAGTAGAGTTTAGCACATGTTTAAATATTATGTTGACATTTATGAACATTCCAATCTAACTCGTGTATATCTCAATGTCTGTAAAAACCCGTGAAGATAATAGAGAAATCGAAAATGTAAAAGACAAGTTAGATATAGTCAAGATCGGTCCTGACTTGGGGTCGATCCTTCCCACTAGGGATTGATCCTGGGATCGGTCATTTCATGAATTTGTCCTAACTTCACGCATTGATCCTGGGATCAATCCTGCATCTCCTTTCAACTACAAAACAAGTTTCCAAATCTACTTCATTAAACTAAGTTTTTGAAATTGTTTTCAAACATATTTATTAAGGTACAAACTCAACCGTAAGTTTAATACACTAAATAATAACTAGTTACCAATTAGTGCAATGTCTTAAACACGAAGTCTATAGATAAACTATATTTTGTAACCCTATATACTCAAGTTGTCAGAGCAATATTGTACATCTTTCCTTTTGATACTTTGATCATAGTATAATGACCAAGTCACGAATACTAAAACCATTTTAACAAACTTAACTTCGTATGTTATGTTTTCAATAAATAAAGACTTGTACACACAACAAATAGAAATAAAATAAGTCAAGTTTATAGTTACTAACCTCGAACTGAAGGATTATGTCTTTGTTTTCTTTGATATGTCGTCAGGTCTTCATTAGCAACTATATCAAGTGATCGAGGTGTCGAACTCGTTAAAAATATATTTCTTACTTTTCTTACATTAACTAGTAGTACAAGGATAAGCAGGTTCGTTCCTAAGAGAGCGTTGAGTTAAAGTTGTCAACAAATTTCTGAAAATAAGATTAATGCAAATCTAGGAAAACAAGTAAAAGAATGCAAATATAAGGATGCGAATGATTTAAAGAATCTTTTTCTATTAGTGAATATGAATACAAGTGAAATCTTCTTCAAAATACGTTTACTAAAAATCATATACAAGTTATGAGTTCAACAAGTCTATTAGACTCCAAGGTCACTTCATAGAATAAGTTTTCTACTCGTTTCTAACCAATTAATCCACTTTGAATAAGCTCTCTAGTGTAACTTAATCGACCGATATTTTCCGTGAGTCGGGTTGATCCTAACCACATGTTCATAAGTTCGACATGTTAACTTAGGGTTATCTTTTGCACATCAAAATCCACAAAATCCCATTGCAACGTTGATGTTTTGCTGCTTGTGATTAAATTGCCATAAAAATTACGGATTACGGTGTTATAATCTAGCATTAGAATTGCAAACGAGTTATTCAGTTATACACAAGAACAATTTGAAAACAATTTTTGGTCATAAGAATGGTAAAACTTAAGCAATAACACAATATTGAGAAAAAATATTAACTTGAATAAATCGTCATGAATTCATATCATATAATTTTGAAGTCATCTACAATCAAAAAATAATTAAATAATAAAGTTCACGATAAAAAAATAATATAAAACTAGAATTAAAACTAGAATTAAAACCAACTAAACCAAAACAACCAGCAATAGGTGGCAGTGGTGAAATGATGATGAGTGAGGTCAATGGAACAATATCTGTGATGATGCAAACTGTGGCCTGGTGGTAGTGTAGTGATGGTGGCGATGCTTCTGGCTTAGTGATGTAGCTTGATAGGAGGTGTTGGTGCTGTGGCAGATTGGTGGATGTGGATGCTGTAAATGGTGGTGACTGGAGAAGTTGTAGATGGTACAATGCAACTGGTGGTGGCGTTGAACTAGTGGTGGTGGAATGGAAGTATGTGTTTTGCTTCTCTCCGTGGAGTTTTACCGAGCATTTGATGTATAGTTCTTGGGGTGTCGAGAGATATGTAGAGATGTAACATTCACTCCCTTTTGTAGTTTTTCCTTTCCTGTAATTCCCATTAGGAAACAAATCCAAGTTTCCTTATGATACAAAGATTCCAAAACAAACCTCAATTTGCACCAAGCATCTACAAAAACTAACAACAATAGTCTTTTTTCTTTACTAACTTCTCGGTGTTGTTTGGAGTCCAAATACAATTCAAACTCTTATTAGAATTCAATTTCGAATGAAACCCATCTTTCCTCTTCCTACACAACTCTGCAAACAACCACCATCTATTCCATCTTCCCTGTTAACTTCAAATTCTTATTCATATCCACTTTCTTCAATTAACAACAACTTAGTATCTTCATTATTTTCCGGCTAGAACAAAATCTCTTCCCTGAGCCTGTCAATCAAGGTTGTGAAAATATAAAGCGTGAGTGAATCTTTTTTCATTTTAGGGAATCAAATCGTATGTTGAAACGTGAATCAGAGATTCATGGTAAATTTACCAATATATATAAAATATAATGGAAATTTATTATGCCTTAATAATTAGTTAGTGCAATATATTTTAGGGTAAAACAATAATTAGTTTACCATATATATGTAGTGATTAAGGTAGATTTTATGATTTATGTGAATATGCTGATAATATTATAGAATCTATCAAACAGGTTTGTGTAGACAAGTGGTTAGACCGTTGGCGTAATGTACTAGAGGTTCAAGGTTCGAACCTAGCTAACCCCTTTTTGTCAGAAAAAAAAGTATGAATCGTATCAAATAAACGAGAATCTTCTGAGTCATATGAGATTTGATTCGCCCATGCAAGTCGACTCGATTTGATAATCTGTAAAGTGACTTGTACGAGTCGACTCGTGACTCGTATGAGTCTAATAACCTTGTTGTCAATCGAGAGTTGAGAAAAACTTTCATCTTCTTACAGCAGCACTACATATCAGAAACCCTTCTCTCTGCCAGTTCTTATTCACGGCCACAACAACACTAAATCTTTTAAATTCTCCTCACATCAACCAACACCCATCATAGCCTTCTTGTTGTTTCTTCTGTCATCTTTCTTCTCTACTCAAACGAACACAAACCCAACTTCCTAAATCATTGTAAGTCAGCAATACTCCTCATAATCTTCACCATTCACTACCAAATTGATGACAACAACGACAAATCTCAATCCTGATTTATCTCTTTATTTCTCGTTGTCATTCCAAACTCGTAACTCATTATGTGTGCTCTTTAATCTCTAATCCCTCTCTTGCAGTCACTCAAATCACTAACCATGGTCCTGTCAGCGGTGAAGGAGGTGCAACTATTGAAGAAAAGAAGGGAATAACTAAATTTAAGTTTTTTTATGTTCAATTAGAAAAATAGGGTGGCCCTTATCCAATATATTGGTGTTGTTATAATTCCCCAGACATATTCAATGGGTTAGTAGGTGAGTGCCCATAATAGTTGACTCCATATAGTATATCTTTATAGAACAATAGGCATCCCCTTAGTAGTTCTCTATATTGTTTTCTGAACTCGGCATCCCCTAGTAGTTTTCAGTTTTGATGTATTAGAGACTTGTGTGCTCGCTAGCTTTGCACCCATCAACACCCAATGACTTCGGACAATGTCATAGGCTTTTGTTTCTCTTCTTTTTCTTCTCATGACTTCAATATACCTATAAAACTCAAAATGAACATAAAATACGAAATTTACAAGAAAAATAACAAAGAAACCATAATCAACTGATAACAATTAAGGTGTTTTAGACACATATTAGCAAGTATCTATATGTCTATGTTCCTATTCTAACCTAACGATGTTTACTTTAGTAATCTAGTCAAGCGACTCGAGTTTTGGAACTAAACTTGACATACCAACGGTTGGTGGGTTCAACCGACCAATGCTCTAACAATGAGCATTTCCTTTCTAGTAAATATCCCGTCTGATAAGATCACAAACCAGATGCCAACTATTTAACCAATAATATCCTTTTGGATCTATCACAAAATTTTAATGAAATCTCTGAGGGTTTTGATGTTTAAGTCTTGTTAACGTGATCAAGAAACGAATAATTGAAGATGGATCAACAACCGTTTGTATTTAATATTATCCAGGTGCCAACCATTTGGACTAATACTTAGTACGTGTTCCAACTTCGTGGGGATCATGGGATGAAAAACATCTCGGAGGTGGTATCTTTTGGTCATTATGTTTATCATTTCTTTCCGAATTTGTTTATAAATCAGTTTGCGTATATTGTTACCTGTATATCTAGTCTTGACATAAAATATATGGTTTCTGTCCTATGAAATAATTTTGAAAGAAGAAATCCACTTAGCTCAAATTAATAAAGAGAATATCAATTAACAGGGTCGTTGAAACTTCATGTCATGAATTGGAATTCTAGTTAAAATTTGTTATCAACTATGATGTTATGTTTGTGGAATGCTTTCAACTACTTGTATGACTTCTATAAAATTTAGTCATTTTTTCTTCACAAACATAAGAAATTCACCCAATCTAGCATACATTACTTATTAATTATAAAAGATGTAATTGCTAGTGTTTAAATTGTGTCCATCACTCTATATTATTGTTTAACTATTAAGTTTCTCTCATGATACTTTGAAGCAACAACCACTTCACATGCATCATCTGTGAGCCATTTCATCTTCTCAAGTTTCCTCACTGTTACCTAATCTTAACACCATTCCAATATCCTTCTATGAAGGCTTCCCCTCATTGACGAAAATCCATCGAGGAATAACTTCTCAATGTATTATAATTATTGTTATATGCAATAGTTGTGCAGTGGTCGAGCTAATAGAAAAATCTATATGTTTAAAATGCACATATTTAACTCTTATACAATTATGCAGTCCAGACAATATTCAGCTAATAGAAAAATAATTTGTAAATTAAAAAATATTATTTGTTCCATTTAAATTTTTAATTGAGTACTACGGTTATCATATATGTTATTTATTTCACTTTAACAATATACGGTTTTGATGGCATTTCGATTTTGAAAAATTAGATGAAAGTTTTTTGTTTTAGAAAACCAAATTTGTTGTAAATCTTTTTCTATTTGTAAGAATCAGAGGTGTGAACTACAGTTTTGAATGCATGGAGTAACAACATTGTTAAGCCAAACCTTCTGTTTTTCAATGCCTATATGTAAAACGACATTCCTTTTCAAATAGATATATATGTGAGTATTATCTTCCATTAAAATAATTTATAGACAATGATTTACTTTTGTCTTTATTTTAAAGTTATAATGTCGTTAGTAGAAAATCAAACATGTACTCAAACATGAAACAAGATTACAAACTACCTTAAAAATAAATTTATTAAAATTACAAAAGAACTTCTGAATATACAATGTTTTGGATATAATGTTGAAGTTATGCTGGCCAAACATCAAAAGATAAATTTGGTAATAACAACGAGATTGATATCCAGAAGGTACAATCCTATGAGAATTATGATGATCTATTTACCAAGTCATTGCTGACGAAGGTCTTCCGAAAGCTGGTTTATGGAATCAGAATGCGCCACATACACAAGCAGAAGAATTGATGAAGATTTTTTTCAGTGGGAGTTTTTTGAATATTACGCGTTGAAATCTTTTTCCTTAGTCAAGGTGTTGTCTCACTAAGTTTTTCTTGTCAAGGTTTTAACGAGGCAGCATATGCGTGTCCAACACCGTTCTAATATATTATTGTACTTTTTTTCCTTCGTCTGGATTTTCTTTGCCCTGTTGGATTTTTACCAATAGTGTTTTAACGAGACAGTGATCATCCAAGGGGGTATTACACCATATTTAATACTAGATGGTATATTGTTAAGATTAATGCATTTTAGACAAGTGCCTATCACGTGTCATTTGCATGTTCTACATAACATGTATTTGAGCCTATAAATAATACCTCTTTCATATTTCAACTTGCGCAAGTATTAAAACAAGTTATCAATAACATTTCCTTTTTGTTTTCTACTGTCTATCTCTAGTACTCCCATCGTTTTAAAATGATAGGCTTGTTTGGTTTAGCACAAAGATTAAGAAAACCAATCATTGCAATAATTTTTTCATATTTTTTACTAATTTGTCCTTCTTGTTTTAGATAGTACCCTCCATTAGATATTAGATAAAAAAAAAGAAGAGATAAGTGGTTCCTCCATGGGTAAATTAGTAAACTAATAACATGTGACTTTTCTTAAATGGAAACAAGCCTATCTTTTTGACATACCTATTTATAGAAACATTGCCTATCTTTTATAAACGGAGGGAGTACTATTTAGTATTTTATGAACCTTTTGTTTTCAACTCTCTTCTTAGTACTATTTGATACTTTATGAACGTTTTTTTTAAGCATGTAATTTATTAAAGGAGGCTAAAAAGTGATTACACGTGGGTAGGTAGTACCCATTGAGTCATTTAAAACAATATGATTAATAAAATATGGGATTACCTGGTCCCATATTTTGTTCATAGATTTCCTGCTTGGATGCCATTAGCTGCGTGGTTAGTAAGTCCATCTGTTGCTTGGTTTCCTTGCCTATAGTTATGCTGGACAGTGCAGTGAGGTATTCGGTAAATTATTTGTTTTATCTCCGCAATCATGCCCGAGATATACCAAGGTGGTTCCAAATTGGTGGCTAAAAATCTTAACAGGTTTTCAGAATCTGTCTCGAATACTACTTTTGGCCATCATCTTTCAATTGCGGTTCTTGAAGCCAGTAACATGGCCCAAGTTTCTGCTGATAATGCAATTGTGATTCCAAGTAGTTGTGCTAGCGCCAAAATTGTTCTTGTCTCCGAATTCCTACAAATGAATCATGCACCTTCTATACCTGGGTGGCCTCTGGCAGCTCTATCTTTGTTGATCTTAATCTAGTCTAGGTTAGGACTGGTCCATCCCACTGAAATGGTTGTTGTTCTTCTCATGTTGTTTGTTGGGATAGTAACCGGTGGATCCCCAGGTATTAATGGAGCGAGGGCTTTCTTTGACCAAAAAAATTCTTGTTGTAGTTTAATTTCCTTTGTCACTATATTATCTGGCATCGTTGGGGTATAACAAAAATTGTATTTATTTCTAGCCAACCAAAGTGACCACAGGAGAAAAAAGATGGTGGTTATGGTTGTGGGTGAGCCCGACTGTTTTAAAAGCTGAAGAATGGTTGTTTGAAAGGTTATGGGGTATGTAAGAGAGTTATTAGCATTTTGGTTTCTTATGAGGTGTGTGAAGAGGGTGTTCCAAGCTAACATTGCTAGTGGGCAATGCAAGGGAAAATGGTTAGCTGTTTCTGGCTGCATATTACATTGTGGGCAAAGATTGGAATTGGTGAGCTGGATGCGAGATAAGATGGTGAAGGTGGGTATACCTTCATTGATTGCTTTCCACAAGAAAAGCTGTATTTTTAGTGGGCATGGTAATGTCCACATGAATTTGGAGGCTGGTAGGGGGTTCTGATGGGATTGGCTCGTCTCTTGGGTTAGATATTTGTATCCGAAAACGGTAGTGTATTTTCCATATTTTGAGTGCGTCCACATAATCTTGTCAGAGGGATTGTCTTGGTGGGGGTGGATGTTTATGATTCTGTTCACCGCGTCCGGTGGAAGGTTATCTAGCTTATCATGTATCCAGTTTTGAGTGATAGGATCAATGATATTTGCAACTGTTTGGATTGG
Source organism: Papaver californicum (assembly GCA_023531435.1). Lineage (NCBI taxonomy): Eukaryota > Viridiplantae > Streptophyta > Magnoliopsida > Ranunculales > Papaveraceae > Papaver > Papaver californicum. Next base: position 6,397,175 of record JAJJMC010008370.1, on the reverse strand, counting down.
GTAACATTGGGTAGGGTCAATATCTGGGAAATGTAGGATCCGGTTTCCTGAATAGGTGTTGTTAATCCGTTTCCAATACAGTGGAAAACAAGTTTTAGGAGGGTGGGTATGAGGGATGTTAATTGTTTCCATTGAGGCCTAGATGAAGAGGGTATGATAATAGGGTTTTTTAAAATTGGTTCTTGCTTGAAATATTTTAGATGACACAAACGCCCAAATGGAATTAGGTTGATCATGTAGAGTCCATACCCTTTTTATAAGTAATGCTCTATTATGAACACTACTTTTCCTAATGCCAAGTCCTCCATCGACGATTGGTTTGGATAGTTTATCCCAACCTATAAGATGATTTTTTTTAACAGAGGAGTCATGACCCCAGAAGAAATTTCTGGTGATACGGTGTATTTGGTTATGAATATGTGTAGAAGGATTTGGGTTTGCATGAGATGATTTATGGTAGGAGTTAGAGAAATTTTCATGAGTACTAACCTTCCATCCGGTGTCAAACATTTTGTCATCCGACCTTTCGCTTTCATTGCTTAGCCTTTGGAGAAGTGGTTCGAATATGTGTCGAGAAGACCTTCCTTGTTTGAATTGTACCCCTAGATAGATAGGGGGTTTGAATGTGTTTACATGTTTCAATTTTTTTTTAAATACTTTATGAACGTGTTTACTAGAAGTATTATATCTCGTTGAACAGTGTTGTCCCGCACAGCCGCACGGGGTAGCTTAATAAGCTAGCACTTTGATAGCCGTAGGATTATGTTCCCCACCATTGGATTCATCTGTTTTTATCTTTTCCAAAATAAGAACAGCTGGCAAAGATATGATTTTAGAAAAAGGTCCCTTTTCTTATAAAATAAAATAAAACCAATATTCTATATCAATTCTCTTAATAAGTAGTATCTAAAAAACATAGAAGAAAACTTTTTTTTTTTTTCTGATTCCAAGTTATTCCTAGAATATTAGGTGCTTCGACGCCTAAATCATTTCAGTTACATTAAACAGCACTCGTTACACAATCTGAATAAATTGAGTCGTCTTAGGCCTAAACAATGTGGAATCTGAAAAGTTCAATAAAAGGTATGTCATACACAATCATCATAATCATAGGTTTAACCGGATGAAATTATGCCAAGTAATTGATGGTAGAAGTATAAATTCAATTTTCTTGTCAACATTTCAAGATCAAAGTATCAAACAATCCAAGTAACACTCTGACAGCATTTCTCTTCCAAACATCAATGAAATCGAACGCAACAAGAACATAAACTTATAAATCGCAAAAGAAATTACAAGGATTCAGAGTGACGATTCAATAGAATATGATACTATACAACTTTGTTTGACCATATAACGTCAATATCTAATTCGTTTAAGGATTCATCCAAAAAAAAATCGTTTAAGGTGAAAAGAAGGAGATGAAATGAGTTTTCTTATCAACAAGGATATAAACTGATCTTCCCTATCAGGTAGTTCAGAATTGGTGCACCATTATCTTTCTTATGAAAGCTTTTGGCTTTTTTGTTTTCGAAAAAGCAATAAAAAAATAATGTTCAGAACTTGAAGAATGACCGACAATAGTGGATAGTAGCAAAAGAAGAATGTATTAAGAGTACTAAAGAAGACATAAGGATACAATAAAAGAACGAATGATGAAATGAAAATTAACAAAAAGGACTTTTTTCTAAAACTATATCTTTGCCAGCTATTCTTGTTTTGGAAAAGATAAAAACAAATGAATACATTGGTGGGGAACACAATCTTACGATTATCAAGGTGCTAGCTTATTAAGCTACCCCGTGCGGCTGTGCAGGAAAGCATTGCTCATATATCGTTAGCATTATAAGGTTAAACTAAGAATATTAAGTGTCTGCGAAAGAACCGTTACTGCCAATTTGTAAGAGAATGAAGAAGAAAAAAGAAGATTTTTTGGTTGGTCCAAAAACCACCTAATAGTTAACCTAGGGTCCAGTGGGAGAACTTGTTTAATGGGAGGTCCAAAATTGTTTAAAATATGAAAATGACTAAGATACCCACCATCACTAAACGTGTGAACCAAAAACACAATTTATTTTCCCTCTTTACGGCGTTCTTCTTCTCCCTTAGCTCTCTTTCTCTCTTACCTGAAACATGACTTTCCATTAACAGTTTTCTGAGAAAATAACCTAGATCTCAAGTTTATGTTCGGTTTTTGTTCTATTAATGATGAAGATGACGATTTGAATCCATCAATTTTCATAATCGGAGATGATGTCGGTTTTCCTCCTTTCATATTGAAACTTATGTGAATTCTAGATATTCTTGAAAAAATTAATGCTCATGAAGAAGATTTTACTGATGTTGACTATGATATAGGTTCATATCTGATTAAGGTATGTATTAAGTTTTCCAACTTCAATCTTACATCAAAACTAGGGTTTCAAGACATGTTTTACTGATTTCTTTTTCACAAAATATATGTTTTACTTTGATGTAAAAATTAACAGATAAGTAAACAGTGTTTTTCAAGATCAACAACACTGTAAGCTTATTATACATTTACAGAATCAAGATATGTATTGTAGGATGTGTTAAGTTTGTTGTTTTCAATTGAAAAAGTGGTTTGTAGATGAAGTACATATCATTATGTATTGTATAAACCACCTAGTTTATGCTTGAATATGATCATATAGTGCATATTTGTATGTACTTAGGGAAAAAAGTGATTTGTAGATACAATACACATCATTATGTACTGTAAACCACATAGTTTATGCTTGAATATGATCCTACAATACATATGATATGTACTTAAGGAAAATATGATTTATAAATGCAGTACATATTATTATGTACTCTAAAAGAACCCCGGTTTATAGTTGAATATGATTCTACAATATATATTGATATGTACTTAGAGAAAAGATGATTTGTAGATGAAATACATAGTAGATATCGATATGCATTGAAGGAAATAATAATTTGTCGGTGCTTGAACACCATTTTGTATATAGAGCCTATCAATGTGGTTCTATTTTCAACTTTTGCAATGTTTGTCAAATTTTATTTCCAAAGAATGTTAAAAACTTTTACTGTTAGTAATGAGTAGGATCCAAAGAGCATTTGGAGGATGTGAAGCTGGGTATATGAGGTGGTATCGGTGGTGTGTGGTGATTCAGGCCATGATCGTGGATATGGTGCTAGAGGATGTGAAGGAGGTAAGGCTAGTGATGTTGTGGTGGTGGAGGACCGAAGGAAGATCTGGATATGTGGTTGAGCTAGTAATGGACTTACTGTTGAGCATGGATATAGTGTAGGTGAAGGGATTGTGGTTGGGTATGCTTCTGTAACTGGTTCGGCACTAGTATGGCAGTGGAAACTGGTGGTTGTGGCGGCCGTTCAAACCTTTAGTTGCTTAAATATTTATCAATTGTAACTAGCTAATGAGCTAACGTTGTCTCTTGGTTTGTATGGTTTTTTGATTCTGCATCCTGACAACAAGAATATTAGTTTTTCACATTATGTAATTCTTTATGATTAGTATTTTTCTTATCGAAAATATAGTGAATTGTTTTTTGATCTATCAATACAATAAGGTTGCAATGTTTATTAGCTTATTATTTATTCTTTATTAGTGACGGGATCTGTATTAATGTTAGTAGAAAATAACAGCACCCCAACCAGTATAGTTAGTTACGCACTGGTTAAAAAATCTAGCACAGTTATGTATTTACGTGTTATGCAAGTTTCAAACATATTGGCTGGTTAGTGATGTAGAAATGGGAATGCTACAAGAAGAACAATTACTTATATACCAAAAAAGCTGGTTAGTGGTGTAGAGATGGGAATGCTATAAGAGGAAAAATTACTTATATACCAAAAAAATACCTACAGATGTTATGCATTGCTTAAAAGATTTAATACTCTTGTTATGTACTGTATGTGTTATTTAAAATCTTAAACATCCTGCCTTTGGTACTAGTCTGGAGCCTATAACTATTTATATACTATTGGAATCCATTAAAAATAAAAGATGTACATAAAAGATGAGTGGAGCCTGCATCATATTGCATTAACCACTGGAAAAAATGGAACTGCTTGCTGATTTATTTCTCGGAGGAGGCCTCAGCATTTATATCGTCTCCAACAATTGCAAGTAAAGACGGGACAAAGTTTGTCTCAACGATCGTATAGAAGTAGAGCTCATGATAAACCACTGTAGTATAACAACCAACTGATGACCGATTCATTACAGTACAAAATCTAATATCAAGTTCGCAGACCATTCGCATTTGGTTGCGCGTATCATTTAATGATCATGAAGCATCAATCAGTTCGGATCCAGAAGTCCACAATCTCAGTCACATAACTTCACAATAGAACCAAGCAACTCACTTGAGTTTGCAACAACTTATAGTAATCTTAGATGCTCCTTCCTGAAATCAGTAAGTGCCCATACAAGCGAGACACTCAGAATGTAATCTCAAAACTCTGAAAACCAAATATAAATGTTAAATTAACTTTTGAACTTAACAGCAACAAATACAATCTGAGCCAAATTAGATGTGAAAGGTTATGTTGAGGAAAAATATTTACAAACACAGATCAATACTACAAAATTAAAATCTAATAGATACTGAAATATATTGAGTGAAAACATAGTAGATATCGATATGTATTTAGTGAAAACCTTGTAGATTTTGATATGTACTGAGTGAAAACCTAGTATATATTGATATGTACTGAGTCAAAACCCAACATATATTGAAATGTACTAAGTGAAAACCTAATAGATTTTGAGTGTTATGTAGAATTAGGTGCAGTTTCTGCATGAATGATAAAAATATTATTCCTATTCCTTGGAGTTTTAAGGGATGCAAATTTTAGTCGATCATTTCTAAGTACCAAATGAGACAAATATAACAATTCTGACTGAATAACCAGGCACTACCACATTTTGTTTAATAAATTAGCAATTGAAGCTGATTTCAATCATGTATCCAAAAAAAAAAAAATGCAACGGAGTCAAGCTTTGCAACTATCCTCTAATGCCAACATAGACTATTAACACCTTAAACCTGCACTGACAAAAAACCCAAACTTCAAAGATTCAACACCTCTTGAGATGAAACAAGAAAGTAAAGCAAAAAGTCAAACATCAGCTTCATATGAACCACAAACAAATTAACGCGTCTGTTCATCTAACCTTCAAAAATAGATTAAACTACAAAAAAAAACATAGTTTTTTAATATTTAAGGTAAACAAAAATAATATTGGGCTTGGCAACATAATCATTTCCAAAAGGATCCAACGTACTATTGATTTCTAGAACAAGAGAATTGAACCTCAAAAAGTAGGATTATCAACATATCTAATACGATAGTAGACAGTCTAATGATGTTATGTAGCTGTCAGGAGAAAGGGTAGCATAATGAGGCACACCATAACATATTATTCAGTACATATTTTACATACTTCATATTACTCAGTACATGTCATACAATACATATCTCCTAATACTCGGTACATATCATACGGTACATATCTCCTAATACTCGGTACATATCCTACAATATATACATGCTTTTCTTTATTCTAAAAAAAATAAAGTAGAAGAACCATTACCAAAACACTCATGCAAACAATCTCATGTTGAACTATCCTGGACAATTACCAAATTTTTCTTAGAGAAAGAGAAAAACCCACTCATCTTTGATTCTAATAACCAAGTCTTTTCAGAATTAATACCCCTTTGTACTTGGGGTAAAGAAAGACTTCAATTTTAGTTATTTCAAATACGAATTTAGATAAATAAAAACTTATTGGTAAGCTAAATGCTTTGATGAAATAAGGCTAATGCTCAATTTAGTTTTTAAAATGATATGACAAAACTTACCATCAAAGAAACATTAACAGTGCCCCTCTCATATCCATAATCCTTAAATGTATCTAAGATATCCAACTCAAAATCCGTGAGATCTAAGAGTACCTGCAACAAGAAAAAAATATTCAAGAGATAAATTTAACGATTATAATCCAATATTAAGAATGAAACAAATGGAACTCTATGCAAGGAGAAAAGAATGACACCTAGATTAACTATTTAAACTTGATAATTAAAATCATTAATATATTTTTGAACGAGTTCATACAAAAGAATTCTTGAACTAGAAAGATGATAACTGAATTCAACAAGTGTTTCACATATGAAAAATGGCTCAAGTTAGATACAATTTCTAATATGAAAAAATAAGAATAGATTCGGAGACAAACCCTCCAAGTGGCTTTTGTGTTCTCTACTAGAAAAATTGCAGGATAAACACATCCTTTAACGCTAAATCTTTTGCTGCAAAAACAAATTCATGCAAATCGTTAAAATCATACCGAGATAGTTATAAAAAGGAATTAGAAAACATAAATAAAGATACCATATTGTTATTCCCAGATTCTGCACGAGTCTAATATGAGAAAGCAACAAGTTTCCTCACTTTCTTATCCATTATTCGAATGATCTTCAGAGAATTTTAAAGGGGTATGTAGACTAAATCATGATATCATCATTCTAAATTCACATTTGGGATCGGCGTACATTATTAAGAGATCAGTCAAATATAAGTGAAGACCAGATCTTGAATATTTATAGGAGAAAAATCAAAATTTTACACTAAAATGATGAGAAGGTTACGCTGAGTACAAATCTTCGCTCTAATTTCGAATCAGATAAATAAATTGAAGAAAAAAAGATTTAGTTTTTTATAAATCCTAAATTAAATTTTCAGAATAGTTTAATTTGAAACAACAATACATATATAGATGTTGAACATCAAGATCACAGAGATTAGAGGAAGGCTTAGCTTTTTTTACTGATGCTTGCTGAGGAGATTTCCAGGTTCTCCGGTGATAATCTCTTCTGATTTCAAACCCAGAGGTCTTCTTCAATAGTGATAGAGAAAATAAAACAAAGTTTGGGTCTGCTATTAGTAATACGGAGGGGTATTTTGTCTTTTAAAAAATACGGCTTATATCCGTTGCATGTGTTTTGGATCACCGGGTTAAAATTTTGGTTCAAATGCATGTTCTTAGACTAGCGAGTGATATAAGTTTGATAGATGAACCACCCATTAAACGGGTCCTCCAGATAGGATTAATCAGTAATTTATAGGAAGAAAAAAACTTCCACTCAACTTGGGTCTAACGGTTGAGCCTATACCCGATCTAGGATTAATATTCCGAGCTCTAGGAATTACTACGTAGTCCATTCCACATGACCCGTTTATCGTGTAATCCATCCATCTAACCCGTTTTAACCCCTAGTCCAAAAACAAGTATTTGGACTGATTTTCTGAATCGCTGGTCCAACGCACGTGAATGTAATGAAATTTACATTTTAAATATTATATATTTACCCTTTCTTGTTCGAACGTATTAATCGAGTCGAAATCAAATCTTCCAAAAAAAATTTGACTGCTCACAGATCCGATTTCTTCTCTCTCTGATTCAGTTGATGTTTTTCAGTTTTAGGGTTTCGATATCAAATCTCCATGTATTTTTCTGTAATCTTCTTCCATGCTCTTATAATTTTTGTTATGTTTTGTTTTGTTTTTGTTTTTTTCAACTGAAATCATGATAATCAACTTGATTTCATGATTTTTTTTGTTTTCTTACACTGAAATCCTGATGATTACGATTTCTATGATGTACATTTTATTGAATTCCATGATCGATCTCGTTTTTGTTCGTGTTTTAGTTTTTCTTTTGATTTTTGAAACTGATTTTTGTAATCGTTTTATTTTGTTCATTAGATCGCCGTATTCAGTTTGTTTACATGTGGTTTGATAATAGGTTTTATTAGGTTTTCTTTTATTTTTTCAGGAAATCATGATTTTTGTTATTTCTTCTGGATGTTTTGAATGATTCTTCATTACATATTAATACGTACTTTTTTTCTAAACTTTTTGATATATACTGTTTTTATAGTATGATATTTGTGCTATATATACTATATGATATACCATTTTTGAATCAGTACATATTTGTTTGCACTGCATATAATATGCTTTGTTTGTCTGTTATTTGTGAATCTATAATATGTGTGATACTTCTAAAATAGTACATATTATGTTGTACTGTAGATTTAGTATTCCTATCATCTTAAAATATATGTTTGATTTTTGTGTTTGTGTTATTTTATTTGAATCACATTTCTCCAGGTTCAACATGTCCGGTGTTGGTTCTAATCCAAATACCTTTTTCTACTCTCATGTATGCCACAAACAACGCTACATTGCATATTTGGTTACGTTATCTTCGACTTTGGAAGATTTGAAGTTTACTATTTGTAATGCATGGAGATGGTTGACTCCATCAACTATTGTTGTTAATTATGTTGAAAATGGAGTGAAAGTTCATGTCCTTGATGATGTATCTCTTCAAGGGCTTGCTGCATTACATTTTACGAAGAATTCAGATTTATTTGAGTTGCATGTTGATGTTGTTTTATCTGGTGCATCTAGTTCTTTGAGAAGTGTTGATTTTGACAACATTGCTGAGTTGGTTTTGAGTGCTAGGAACAATTACTTAAAAGATCGTAAAGAGGTCACAAGTGTTTTTTTTTTTATGGTTGGGAGAATGTTTTTGAAGATAAAAACCATTTCTTCCATGGTGGTGTTGAAGCTGTTCGGTTAGCATGTGAGAAATATTGTTTGATGACTGGATATAAGGTTAAAAAATTGAAGAATGACCTTGAGAGATTCATAGTGAGATGCAGCAATAATTGTTTCTCTTGGATACTTCATGCGGTTGCCATTAACGGGTCTTTGGATGTGTTTAAGATAAATGATTACGTGGGTAGGCACACTTGTGGTGCTGGTTATAGGTTGAGGAGTCCAACTATTTCGAGGAAGCTTGTAAATCATTTAGTTCATGAGCGTGTCAAGCACAACCCTCTCATACAGCCGCAAGAGATTATGGATTATATTAAAGTTGGTGGAGGGATCAACATCAAGTATCACCACGCATATCATGCATTAGAGTTATCGCATCAAATGATTTTTGGTGGCGATGTAAAGTCATACACTGATCTTGCTTGGTGGGTCACTGTTGTTCAGGAAACCAACCCAGGGTCTTATATTGATTTTGATTTCAACGACGCAACAAAGAGATTCAACATACTTTTTATTTGCTTTGGAGCTTGTAGAGAGGGTTATAATCTTTGTCGTCCAATGATCTTTTGTGATGCGACATTTCTTACGGGAAGGTTTAAAGGGGGTCTAATGGCTGATGTAGTTTTTAAATAATGGTAAAAAGTTCGATTCTCAGACTTGTAAAGATTTGATTTTTAAATTTAATTTTTAATACTAAAAATAAGAAGATTAAAATAGAATTGTATAAAGAATCGTGGGAAAAACTGAGACTAAGGATTTCACTATCATCCAATTTTTCAAGTGATTAAACATGAATAATTATTTTGCAATTCATAAATTCAAGTTATTCAAAATAATGCCAAAGTTAGATTTTCAAAATAATAGTTGTAAATCAAAAGTATAAGACATCAAAAGTTTAAAACTCAGCATGACCCATCAAAAGAAAACACAACTACTTGATAAAAACAATTTTTTCCAATTTTAATTCAAAGAAAATAATAGTAAGAGAATTACAATAAATAAATGAATGTAGCCACTGGAGCCATTCTAAAAAGGATAAAATAAGAATTACCAATTTATTATTGGAAAAATAGCTTCCTCCGTCGCCCCAGCAATGGCGATTAACTCATCATATTGGAAACACTCTCAAAATAGTTTTTCATAACTCAAAAAGTGTTTACAATGAATGAATAGAAGTAACACAGAAGAACTGATACGCTTATAAGCGTTACAGAGACTGTTCTCTGCGTTACTAAAGAAAACAGAAATAAAGGACGGACCCGGGACGCTATATAAATATGAATGAATATCCAACAGAAACTGTGACTCTTCTCTGGAGCCTTATGTTCTTCGCTGTCTTCTTCACCAGCAGAGAGCTTTTTTTTCTCCCGAATTTTTCCGGTGGCACTGCATGCTTTGTTTCTCGTTTCTCTTAGCTATTTATAGGATTAGTAAACCCTAATAGCCTTCCTTAATCGATAAGGATGCAAAAATCCATCCACAAACAACTCCAACTCATTGTAAATCTGAATCAAAGTGTGTTTCCCTTTTCCGGCTCCCAATTGGATTTTTCACCCGTTTTTTCCGGGAGAAACACTCTGGATTGCTTATGTTGATCTTTAGTTGATTGTTTCTTCCTTTTGGTAACTTGAAATCAGCACAAAATCCCTTAAAACTCGGACTTGAAACAACTCAGCTGACTTTCTAACGCAAACTGAATTTCCCGCCCTTTTCGGTTTTGAATTCAAAAGGGTGGGTGCTTTTAACAACTGTCTGGGTGCCTTTAGTAATTTGGTGGGTGCATTTAGTAATTTTTCTGGGTGCCTTTAACAACTTTTTGAGCCGATTTTTCCACAAATATTTATTTCTCAAAAATACCTACAAAGACTTAAAAACCCATAATAAGTACAAAATCGAACACTATCAAAATAGATAATCGAGCACAATTTAGACACAAAAATGTGTCTATCAAATACCCCCAAACTTACTATTTGCTAGTCCTCGAGCAAATCTAATCTAGAAAATAAAATTCTAACTCACTTTCGCAGGAATCGCGACTACATTTAGCATATGTAATAAGTCGTTAAACCCCTAGGTGTCCCTAGTGGACGAGTTTTGTCTCGTGAGGGTTTATAAGAGGTATACCCACAAAACCTGTACTCCAATTTTAGCTACTTATGAACGATTGAGGGTAAACACTAAACAAACTATTTAGTTGGTGTACTAAATTCTTCGGCTATGGGAATCATTACCCTATATGAGTCCAATTGATGTACATGAGTTTGCACTCAGCGTACTAAAAAAAATATATAAGAAAACAAAACTCTACTTAGATAGTTTGTTCAACCACGATACTCAGAGTCTATCAAAGTTCAATCACATGAAAAGATTTAGAAGATGGAAATAGACAAAATGAAGTTTGCGTGTGTTGACTAAGGTGAACGGTGTTTCCCATATATGTCTGAAGGTCAGTGCCAGGATGAATCCTAATGGATTGAGATACGTTCCCACTGGTCTTAATCATTATACTAATATCGATTCAACTGGTATATACAAGGGTTCCAGCGATCGATTTATTGAAAATAAAACACTTATAAATGTACTGAAAACATGATTGCATCAAATTGAATCCAAGTGCATGGTCCTTATCAGCATCTTACATGATAGTTCCCATGGATCCTGCGTTCCACGCTTGCTTAGGCGACGGAGACAGGGAGAACACACACATATTGCTATCAAAGTGTCAATACACGATTTTATTTTATTTATTTTTAATTAAGAATTAAAAATGGGCTTGATCTCAACACTCTATTTCATCCTGGCGGCGATAAAAATTTAATACTGGTGCCCCACCAAATCACTTAGAGAAACACAAATTGCAAAAATAAAAACAGAAGATGATATGGTTGAGATAGACTCCGAGATATGGTGACAACTATCATGTTATTTCTAACACCTGAACTTTGTCCTTTGATGAATAGACCATTTAGCTGGGCACACCAATTCCTGTAGAAAAAGAGGTAAGTTTCCATCTACCTAGAATGGTTAGTGTCATCCTAAATTGTTCACAAGCTTCTAAATTTTGGAGTTTTTATTATTGCACTAAAAATTTTCTCCCTTACCCCAAAACTTAAATCAAACAGTGTTCTCTATGTTTTAAAATAAAGAGCAATACGAATAAATAAGTAAAAAGAGGAATAAAGAGGTAAGTCAGAAAGATAGTACCTGGGTGAAGCGTATCAATCCTTCGATGGAGAATAAAATAAAAAGATAAAAACCTAAAAACTTACAAAAATATACTAATGTACAAAAACAACCCTGATGGTCAATCAGAGTAAGAAGGGTCCTCCAAAGGGACCTCCTCAACATCACCTGTAGGAAAAGGCTCTAAAAATGGTTTCAATATCTGACCATTAAACTTGAAAGGATTTCTACCATCTTGAGTCTCAATATCAATATCACCATGAGGAAAGACAATGCGAACAACAAAAGGACCGGTCCACCGAGAGCGTAACTTCCCGGGGAATAGATGCAACCGGGTATCATACAGAAGAACTTTTTGACCTGGAGAAAATGACTTTCTTAAAATATTTATATCATGCACAAGTTTCATTTTGTTCTTATACTCCCTAGCACTATCATATGCATCTTTCTGAATCTCTTCCAACTCATTGAGCTAGAGCTTCCTGTGAGCTCCTGCTTTGTCAAGTGAAAAATTAAACTGCTTTACAGCCCAATATGCTCTATGTTCTAACTCGTAGGGCAGGTGACATGCCTTTCCAAAAACTAGACGATATGGTGACATTCCAATGGGGGTCTTAAACGCAGTACAGTAAGCCCATAAGGCATCAGTAAGCCTCAACGACCAGTCTTTCCTATTAGGATTAACTGTTTTCTCTAGAATGCGTTTTATCTCTCTGTTGGAAACCTCTACTTGACCACTAGTCTGTGGTGATATAGGGTAGCTACTTTGTGGGTAATACCATATTTCTTCATCAAGAACTTAAACAGTCGATTACGAAAGTGTGACCCTCCATCACTAATTATAGATACCAAAACGTGCAAATATGTTATCATTCAAAAACTAGACCACAACCTTTTGGTCGTTTGTTTTACACAAAACCGCCTCTACCCACTTAGATACATAGTCTACGACGACAAAGATGTAAAAATAACCAAAAGAATTAAGAAAGGACCCACAAAATCAATGCCCCACACATCAAAGACCTCAATAACTAAAATAGGGTTCAAAGGCATCATATTTCTACGAGGAATGGTTCATATCTTCTGGCATCACTCACAAGCAGCACAGTAACTTTGGGAGTCTTTAGACAACGACGTGAAGTAGAATCCACACTGCAATATCTTAGCAATAGTCTTCTTAGCACTGAAATGACCCCCACAAGCATGATCATGAAAAAAGGAAATAATACTGGACTGGCCACTCTCAGGTATATATCTCCTAATAATATGGTCTGGACAATATTAAACAAATAAGGATCGTCTCAAAATAAATGTTTTACCTCGGATAAAAACCTATAACGATCTTGTTTACCACAATGTTGAGGCATTCGACCAGTAACAAGATAATTCACTATATTCGCATACCAAGGTGATTGGAAAAAAATGAATAGTTGTTCGTCAAGAAAGTTATCCCTCACAGGAGGAGAATCATCATGGGAATCCAAAACAAGTCTAAACAAGTGGTCTGCTACTACATTTTATGCACCCTTTTTGTCTCTAATTTCTAGCGAGATTTCTTGTAACAAAAGGATCCATCTAATTAATCTAGGTTTAGTATCCTTCTTAGAAAGAAGGTAATTCAAAACAGCATGATCGGTAAAGACTATAACCTTAGAACCTAAGAGATAGGATCTAAACTTGTATGAGGAAAAAACAATAGCTAACAGTTCCTTCTCTGTGGTGGTGTAGTAAAATTGGGCATCATTCAGAGTTTCACTAGCATAGTAAACCACATGAAGTAATTTGTTTTCTCGCTGACCTAACACAACACCAATAGCATAATCTGAAGCATCACACATTATCTCAAAGGGTAGGTTCCAGCTAGGTGCCTAGACTATGGGGGCGGTAGTGAGTAAAGTCTTAAGCTTCTCAAAAGCCTCTAAACAAGCATCATCAAAGACAAACTTAACATCTTTTGCAAGCAGATTGCAAAAAGGTCTAGAAATCAATCTAAAATCCTTAATGAATCGACGATAAAAACCTGCATGCCCTAAGAATGACCTGACATCTCGTACATTTTTTGGAACCTGTAAAGTCTTAATAAGGTCAACTTTGGCTTTGTCTACTTCTATACCCCTTAGAAGATACGATATGCCCTAAAACAATTCCTGAATAAACCATGAAATGACATTTTTCCCAATTAAGCACTAAATTCTTTTCCTTACATCTAGTCAACACTAATGTCAAATAATGCAAGCACTCATCGAAAAATGCCCCAAATACTGAAAAATCATCCATAAAGACCTCTAAAAACCATTTTACCATGTCAGAAAATATGTTCATCATACAACGCTGAAAAGTAGCGGGTGCATTACACAACCCGAAAGGCATGCGTCCAGGTAAAGTTATTTTCTCTTGGTCTTCTGGGGCAATAACAATCTGACTATAACCAGAAAAACCATCTAGCAAGCAATAATGGATATGTCCAGCTATCTCTCAAGCATTTGGTCGATGAAAGGAAGGGGAAAGTGGTCCTTCCTTGTGACCTTGTTCAGTTTTCTATAGTCAATAAAAACATGCCACCCCGTGGCCACTCGGGTTGGGATTAACTCATTGTTATCATTCTGGACTACAGTTATACCTTATTTCTTGGGAACAACCTGAACGGGGATGACCCACTTACTGTCTGAGATAGGGTAGATAATACCCGCATCTAACAACTTAAGCACCTCAGTTCGAACTACTTATTTCATGTTAGGGTTAAGTCGACGTTGCATCTCCCTAGATGGTTTAGTATCATCTTCTAAATGAATCTGATGCATACAAACAGTAGGTATGGTCTACCCTAAAGCTTCCTTATTGTCTTGAAGCACGGTCACTAGCCTACTTTCCTGGTTACTATCCAAGTCAGATGCTACAATCACAGCCAAAGTCTCAGATGGGCCTAAATATACATACTTTAGAGTATCTAGTATTTGTTTAAGGTCCAACTTATGAGGCTATTCTAAAGAAGGAATTAGGGTAGACTTAGAAACTGGTAGTGGTTCAAACTTAGGTTTCCATCCATTACTATTGTCTATCAAAGGGGCTGAATCTAACAAAGCATTCACCTCATTAATCATACTATCGTCATCAAAATCAAACCCAAAGTGGGCTAGGCATTTCTCTAATGGATCTTCTAACAAAGTGTTTGGTAATGACTCATGAATTAATGTTCCTATTATATTCACCTCTTCAATGCACGTGTCATCTAACTCAGGTGGTTGCTTACTAATATTGAAAATATTTAGCTCAATAGTCATATTACCAAAAGATAAGTTCATGATACCATTTCGATAGTTAATGATCACATTAGATGTAGATAAAAACGGGCGACCTAATATCACAGGTAGCTGATTCTGTGGGTCAGGGACAGGTTGGGTATCAAGGACAACAAAATCTACTGGATAAATAAACTTATCGACCTCAATAAGAACATCCTCTATGACACCACGAGGAATTTTCACAGACCTATCATCTAACTGCAGGGTTATCTGAGTAGGTTCCAAATCACCAAGTCCTATATGGAGGTACACATGGTACGGTAGTAAGTTCACATTGGCTCCTAAGTCAAGTAACACTTTCTCAACACGGTAGTTACCTATTGTGCAAGAAATGTTGGGGAACCTGGGTCTTTGTACTTAGGAGTTGTATTGTTCTAGATAATTGAACTCACGTGACTAGCTAAAAAGGCTTTCTTTTGTACACTAAGCTTTCGCTTTCGCGTACACATATCCTTAAAGAACTTGGCATAAGTAGGATTCTGCCTAATTGCATCTAATAATGGAAGATTTATAGTGACATGCTTAAAAACCTCCAATATGTCGTTAAAGTTGGATTCCTTCTATGTTGGTGCTAACAGTTGTGGGAATGGGGCTTTGGGCACAAAATCTGGCTTATGAGGAACTACATCGGGCTCATTAGAGACTTTATCAGTCTCAACAGCTACTAGCTCAGAAGGGTGAACTACAGTATGTTCACTATCAGGCATGGTTACCTTGTTATCTACCAATTTACCATTTCTAAGGGTTCTAATTGCATTCACATGATTTGATGATTTCTCACCAGAAGATACTTCATGAACTCTTCTAGGATTAGGGTGTGGTTGACTAGGGAACTTGCCTTTTTCTCTTTCTCTCAAAGACTCATCGATTTGACCAACCTGGGTTTCTAAATTAGAAATAGCCTGACTGTTAGCCTGAATGATCTTTTGATTTTCTCGTAAACTTTGGTTGACAAACTGCTGAAAAGCTTTAGTATTTTGAGTTAATGAAGCAACAGACTCTGCTAAACTCATAATCGTCTTATCTATCAGATTTTGAAATTGTGTCGGTCCTAAAGGATTCTTAGTATAATCAAAACCTGGGGTAACCTTAGAATTACTAGAGTGTCCTTGAATCTGGCCATTAGACCAAGAAAGTTTATGATGGTTTCTCCAACCAGGGTTATAGTTTCTGAATAAGGGTCAAACTTCTGATGATTATCAAATCTAGTGTTATTATAAAGAGCATGGCTTGCTTTTTTATAGTCTTTCCTTCCCAAAATGGCTTGGGCTCAATTCCACAACTAGATTGACTCAGTTCTAAAGCTTCTAACCTTTTAGATATAGCTGCTATTTTGGCATCCGATTCAAAACATCCTTCTACCCTATTGACATTTCCTCCACTTAGAAGAATTGTTTTCTGAGGCTCCCTATTGTTTTCTCACTGCTGGGTTTTTTCGGCGATTTCATTCAAAAATGTCATCGCACCATCGACAGTTTTATTTTCAAACCCACCTGTGCATAAAGACTCAACCATGGTTGTTGTCGAATAATCTAAACCCTCGTAGAGGATCTGAAATAGCCTTACTTTTTCTAAACCATGATGAGGATATTGTGATAATAAGTCATTGAACCTTTCCAAATACCTATATAAATATTCTCCCTCTTGTTGACCAAATATGCAAATCTGCTGCCTAATAGATGATGTTTTGTGCCTAGGGAAAAACTTCTGGAAAAAGGCAGATGTAAGTTGTTCATAGGTTTCAATTGACTCGGAAGTCAAACTATATAGCCAAGATTTGGCTTTGTCTCTTAGTGAAAAAGGAAACAATCTAAGTTTCAATGATTCATCATCTAGGTCCTTAATCCTGATGGTACTACATATTTCCTCAAAATCCCTAACATGGGCATAAGGGTTTTCATTTTCTTTCCCTAAGAAGATTGGGAGCATATGTATGGTCCCAGGTTTCAACTCATAGTTTGCTTCAGTTTCATCTAACTTGATACATGATAGACGAGAAGTCCTAGTCGTGTTCAACAAAGCTTTTAAAGTTGCCATTGATAGCGCCATCAAAGGACTAGAAGTAACTTCTTCACACAGTGTCAAGTTCTCAAAATTGAAATTTCCAAAAACAGGGCCCTCAAAAGAAGAGACTTCGAGGTTCTCGTTTCCAGGGACAAAACTACTAGGTTTTTTACTAATCAAACGACCTAGAGTGTCTCTTTTCCAAGTCCGCTCAGTGACAACTTCAAGCGGTCTTTGCATACACTAAAAAAAATTACAAAATATAAATCTTAATTGGAAAGGAATTCTAAACAATCACAAGCAAGGCTGACTCAACCAAATCAAACCTATTGAGTCTAACAAACAAAAAGGATGATGGCTCCACTTAGATTGTTTCTAGACCAGCTTCTATTCTTTCGAAAAGCAACTAGTTACAAATTTAGCAAACCTCTTAGAACGATCCAAATTAGATTAAGTCGAAGAGAAACATGATAAGCTCTAAGGAGATTTGATAACCCTGTCTCTTTGGCAACTTTTCCCGGGGTTACAAGGCGGCTTTGATCAACTTAAAATAATATTCCTGAACTTCGAGTTAGGCTAACAAAGTAACCAATACAGTCTTTTTGAACGAGTTTCCTATAAGCTCGTTACCCTATCGGTCTATTTCTAGTCAAAATTTTAAGGTTTGGGTTCACGTTTGGTAACGTGTTCCTAAAGCGGGCAAGAAGGAAACGGTGATAAAATCCGACTCCTTATCTTGTTTTGCCAGTTCTTGCCCTTTACTAGAAAAATAAGTTTGCATTCAATTCCTCAACATATATGCATACGAAGGAATACAATAAACCCACTTGCATGGGATTCGTGGGTTGATCGAGTCTTACCTCCCGTACCAGACGGGGGATGAATCGGTTGTAGTCAACTCGAGCCACCGACTCTTGTGTCAGTGTACGAACCCGAGGGTCCGAGATAAAATCGTAATTGTCGTCCTTCCCTATTGCAGTTTATATTTAAATTACCCTGCCGTAGGGTTTAAATATAATAATAAAGTCCACAGTCCCAAAAATAAAGTCCAAAAACTGTCCAAAAATAAAAGAAAAATTACAGGAATAATCAAAGATTTCATAATACAATTTTCTAAAAAAAAAAGAAACAAATAAAACCTAAAAAAATAAAAATAAAATCTAACTAAAAATAAAATCTTTGTCTTCTTTTCCGTTCTTTTAGCTTTAAATTTAACTCCAAGTTTTTAATCACCAAAGTCTTTGCCACTATTTCCTTTCAATCAAAATACAAAACCTATAGTAAAAAGATAAATACCCAAAGAAACGTAAAATAAAACAAAGTAAAAATAATACTAAAAAAAAAAAAACCTAAAAGTAAATCTAAAACTCTAAACCTAAAGACAAGTCCGCGTCGACGGCGCCAAAAATTGATATAGTTTTTAAATAGTGGTAAAAAGTTCGATTCCCAGACTTGTAAAGATTTGTTTTTTAAATCTAATTTGTAATACTAAAAATAAAGAAGATTAAAATAGAATTGATTCAATAGTTGTGGGAAACACTAAGGCTAAGGATTCCACTATTATCCAATTTTTCAAGTGATTAAACATGAATAATTATTTTGCAATTCATAAATTCAGGTTATTCAAAATAATGCCAAAGTTAGATTTTCAAATTAATAGTTGTAAATCAAAAGTATGAGACATCAAAAGTTTAAAACTCAGCATGAACCATCAAAAGAAAACACAACTACTTGATAAAAACCATATTTTCCAATTTTAATTAAAAGAAAATAATAGTAAAATAATTGCTAAAAATAAATAAAATAAGAATTACCACTTTATTATTGGAAAAATAGCTTCCTCCGTCGCCCCAACAATGGTGATTAGCTCATCATATTGGAAACACTCTCAAAATAGTTTTTCATAGCTCGAAAAGTGTTTACAATGAATGAATAGAAGTAACACAGAAGAACTGATACACTTATAAGCGTTACAGAGGCTGTTCTCTGCGTTACTGAAGAAAACAGAAATAAAGGACAAACCCGAGACGCTGTATAAATATAAATGAATATGCAACAGAAACTGCGACTCTTTTCTGGAGCCTTATGTTCTTCGCTGTCTTCTTCACTAACAGAGAACTTTTTTTTCTCCTGAATTTTTCCGGTGGCTCTGCATGCTTTGTTTCTCGTTTCTCTTGGCTATTTATAGGATTAGTAAACCCTAATAGCCTTCCTTATCCGATAAGGATGCAAAAATCCATCTACAAACAACTCCAACTCGTTATAAATATGAATCAAAGTGTGTTTCCATTTTCCGGCTCCCAACTGGATTTTTCACCTATTTTTTCCGGGTGAAACACTCTGGATTGCGTGTGTTGATCTTTAGTTGATTATTTCTTCCTTTTTGTAACTTGAAATCAGCACAAAATCCCTTAAAACTCGGACTTGAAACAACTCAGGTGACTTTCTCACGTAAAATGAATTTCCCGCCCTGTTCGGTTTTTAATTCAAAAGGGAGGGTGCCTTTAACAACTTTCTGGGTGCCTTTAGTAATTTCGTGGGTGCCTTTAGTAATTTTTCTGGGTGCCTTTAACAACTTTTTGAGCCAATTTTTCACAAATATTTATTTCTCAAAAATACCTACAAAGACATAAAAACCCATAATAAGTATAAAATCGAACACTATTAAAATAGATAATCGAGCACAATTTAGACACAAAAATGTGTCTATCAATGGCTGCGACATGTCTTAACGGCAATCAAGGTAACTTTTTTATATGGTACATATTTTGATATGTAACTGTTTTTTATGTACTTTAGGATCATACACATCATACATAAAATACATATTGATATACACTGTAGGTATAACATAATTTGAAGGTGCAGACATGAAGTACATATTGATATGGGCTTTTTTTTTTCCAGGTTTTTATCCTCTTGCATATGCATTAGTTCATGGCGAAGATAATGATAATTGGCATTGGTTTATGGACTATCTTAAAAAAGTTGTGGACCATCGTCCCATCACCTTTTTGACTGACCCAGGTGAAGGTTTGTTGAATGCAATTCCTGAAGTTTTCCTTATTCTTATCATAGCTATTGTTTTTTCCACTTGAAAAAGAACTTACCCATCAGTAAGGCTGATGAAAAATATAAAGAAGTGATAGACTGTTTCCAAAAAGCAACATATGCGCTTTCTCCAGCAAAATATGATTACTTCAAGAAATGGTTTATCTAGGAAGGCCTTGGGTTGCTCAATACTGCCGTAATATTCCTAGGGAAAAGTGGTCTAGTGCATACTTCCCAGGCTGTAGGTATGGTCAGACTTCTTCAAGCATTGTCGAGTCTTTTAATAATTGGATTCGCCGTGAGAATAAGTTACCTCCTTGTGCTTTCTCTGACACAATCAGGTTTTTATAAGTTTCTTATAACACTACAAGTTTATATGTACTATATGTATAATATGTTTGTTGTTTTTTAATTTTATTTGTCGTGTAGGCTATGGGTAATGGAGTTGATGTATGAACGTCGTGAAGAAAGTCTTTTGATGGATCCGGAACTTTTAACCCCTGTGTATCAAGCCTTGCTTGAACTACATATTCAAATTGGTCATCCTTGGAAAGTTAGTCAGTCATATGCTCACGTCTTTGAAATTCATTCCCCAAGGTTAGTTTTTTAGGTAACATGCTCTTTTGAACTTAGATATCCACTAAACTAGTTTTTAGGGAAAATATCAAATATGTATTGTGCAGATTATATTGTTTTTTGTTTGTGTAGGGCTAAAATCAATATATACTGCGTAAATAATATGCTTGGTTTCTTGTGCGCAGGTCTCGTATGGTAGATCTACAACAAAAGAGTTGTACTTGCCAAATATGGCACGTGTATGGTTTTCCATGCTCGCATGCTACTGCAGCTATTGCTACATCTGGGGGAAAGTTCCTTGATTATATCGACGAATACTTCAAAGTTAGCTGTTATCGCCAGCTATATTCAATCGTTATTAGACCTGTTCCTAATCACGTCAGTTAAGTTTTTAAGCAGTACATATTGATTTTTTTTATGGTAGTATCATACATGAGAATGGTTTTAAGCAGTACATATAGACCATAAACTAGAACTAGCATAGTACATATTGATATTTAGTGTAACATACATCAACAAAAACTGCACAATTATCATATATTTTTCTTATTTATGTTTTTCAATATACCACAGGCCTGATGAGTATACCGCAGAAGATACTATTCTGCCACCAATAGTAATTAGGGCTCCTCCAGGAAGAAGAAAAAAGAACCGCATCAAGAGTGCATGGGAGAGGAGCAAAAATCCTATTACGTGTTCAAATTGTAAATTGAAAGCTCATCACAACAAGGCTACATGCAATGTTATCCGTCAGTACTAATATACAGATGAGAATTAATTTCAGTACAATTTTTTTTAGAACATTTGGGATTTAAATTCTTTTAGAAGATACTTGTCGCATTTTTTTAGGTTTTTTTTTCCAGAACTTGTTTGTGTGCCAACTGAATTATGTTCTTAATGAAAGAACGAGAATTTGATTATAAATTTTATATTTTGCTCCATCTTAAAAGATGTATGCACATGTGGTAGAAACCAAGTTCAATAAGTAAACACAATAAGAAAGTTACTGAAGTACATACTGCGTAGAAGGACTATCCACTACATTACCTTTCATAGACAAAACCTTAACTCTCATTGTCTCCATAATGATAAATCCCACCTGGTCAACATAATTAAATTTAATTTATATCCTAAAATTTCCCTCCTGCCAAATGTGGTATAAGAAACAATTAAGGATTATCTTCTTCACTCTAGCCACAAAACCCTGCCCAGTAAAAACTAAAATGCAACAACTTATCTCCTCAGACCAAGATCTACAAACATATTTGAATTACTCTGCAGTTAAACATGTATTTTCATTGGGAGGGGTCCCAACTGATTTCAGGCGGAGTGGCTGTCAACAACCTGCATGCTAACTTGATTCTTTTCATCTGAATCTTCTTCATCAATTGTTCGTCATCTCTTAAACTTTTTCCATCACGATCAATCTTTGGTATTCTCTTTATAAAATGCATTACATACGGAAGGTAGTCTGGCCAGATTCCTTGTTGTGGACATCCATAGTCAGTCAACCTTACGTTGCTCACCATCTTTCTTTGATTCTCATCCAAGAACTGATTGATTGGGTTGAACAAGTACTCAGACATTTTCTTGGCATTCTCATAGCAATGATCCCTGAATTCCACAGATGAGTTGTAATGGATAAATTTCTCTGTTTTAAACTCAAACTCTAGCAGGATCCAATGCTTGTTTCCATGACACAACGGTACAAGGATCTTCTCGATGTCATTGCTTATTTTCAAGATTGGCATATTAACAATAGTCACTTCTGATCCCTTTAAAGTGTCTGGCTTGTCGACATGATACTGAAAATTGGAAACGTTTAATAGGTTATTTCACAAAAGTATATATCGTTATGTACTTTTTTCATATCCAATGTTCAAAAGTATAAAAGAAGAAAACAACACATACCCAAGCAGCTGGATCCAGGTGCAACACCTTAAAGTATTTTCTTTCTTCCTCAAAATTTGTTTGGTCATCTTCAGACGCCACTTGAAGCTTATATTGAGCATAGTTGAGAAGATCTTGCTCTAATGCTATGTTGAAGATCAAATCTTCCATTGTAGCCCCGCTGACGCAGATACCACCTTCATTCTCTACTTTCCAAGCAACCGAGCTGCAGATTTATAACAAAAACACATATTGAAGTAAGTTTTTTTGATATGTACTGCAAAACTTACTTGATTTAAAAGTAAAATGAAGGGTCTTACATTCTCTTTCCTTTCTCAAAGTATGGAAGTATAATCTCTATTTGTTCATCTGTCATATTCTCATAGAGTGGTGACTTATGAAGATCTATGAACTTCATTCTTGGTTTCTGAGCTTTACGAGCTTTATTGTCCTTTCCTGTCTTTATTGTTTTTTTTCGTTTCTCAGTTTTTGGCTTCTTCTTTTCAGAAAACATACTTCCACTATCAAATAATGGATCTGTCTTCTTTCCTGGATTTGCACGAGTTACTAGCCTGCTAACTTCTTCTCTAGTTTGTACTGACTTCTTTGCAACAACCTTTGGTTTTGCTTTCGCTTTGGCAGCAGTCATCTTGGCAAGTTTGGTTGCTAGTGGCACGTCGCTTGACGTTTGGGTTGTTGTAACTTCATGTTCCTGCATTTTTGAATCCAAATTTTCAGTACTATATTTGAATCATATTTTTTCAAACAATGACAAGAAAGGTAAATTACCACAAGTAGAAGATATACCTCTTGGTCATTTTCCTTCTCAGGTGTGACTTGATTCGCATTCTTCTCAGGTGTAAGTTGGTTTGGCTCATCTGTAACTTGTCGAACTTCTAAACGTTGCAAATCATTTCCAAACAAATTATCAAAATGTTTTCGAATGTCAATCCCAAACAGAGTATGGCTCTAAACACTAGCATTGTCTCGGCTGAGAGATGCATATTCTTCATCATAAACTTCCTTGCTGGAAATGGCTAAGTCCAAAAATTCTTCAAATGTGAACTTTTCAATGTATTCCATGTTAGCCATCTCAGTAAACAAAGGTATTTTCATGTCGACCAGGGTTTCAACGTCTTGTTCATCAGGATTCTGCGACATCCCTTTAATAGTTTCAAGACTCTGGTCTGTAGCTTCAACCACCTTTTTCATTGCTTCTTGTTGAAGTCCAGCTAAATCATCCTGCAACCGTAGAGCTTTTATGTATATGTCATTCAAAATTTGCAGAAGCTTTGATGCATCAAGCGGTCCATCCTCATGCTGCATGGTGTTCGTTTCACCCTATTTTTCAAAGATTGTCTTTGTCAATTCTTCATATCTTCTTTTCCAATTGTCTTCCTCCACTGCCTTCCCTACAGTTTCTTCTTTATCTTCTTCCTTTTCATCTTCACTCTTCTCTTCTGCAACTCTTCTTGTGATTCTATTCAGAATTTACTTTTCTTCATTGGTGTATTGAACCTTGAAATTTTCATTAAACTGTACCAAAACAACAAAATATGTACTCAAAAATATGGACTATAATAACAAGTTTTTTCATGAGGTACATATCAATATATATTGTAAGATAACAAACATCATACATTCAATACATATCATTATATACTGTAGGATAACAAACATCATAAATGAAGTAAATGAGTACATATTTTTCTTACCTAATATTCAGTTGTATCAATGTCTTTTTGGAGTGCAGCACATCACTTTGACAAATTCCATTTGACAGCTCTCGGAACAAACTTTTTTTCCAAAATCGTCTTTATTTCCTCCGGTTCCAGCAAATATGTATGCTCTGCAAACCAAATCTGTTTTGGAAAAAAAAAATCACCAAAAAAAAGTTAAAAGTAAATTATGATTTTCATTGAGTAAACTACTAAAAAGATTTTTAGTACGTATTCTTACCAATAAATAGTTCAGATACCCGGTAGTATTCTCGACTGCATTTACATTGTCATTTAGTGACTTTTCTAGCTAAGAATGTATCAAATCTGGCCATGACACATTCTTTGCAGCTTCGAGATCCTCCACAAGACCAATGTACTTTTCAGTCAAGGCATGTTTTTGTTGTGAAAAACAAAGTGATACACATGAACAGGCATATAAGCCTTAAAAGGTCTTCAGCATATCTCACTTCTTCACTTTTTTCCTCACTCCCTTCTTCAATATCTTCTTCACTTTCTTCTTCTTCATTTTCTTCATCACTCCCAATTTCTTCAGGTTGTTCATCATTTTGCTTTTCTTCAGATTCTTTAACTTTTTCATTTGCTTTCTTCTTAGTTGCTGGTTTTTTTCTTTAAAATTTTCAAGACTTCTTCTTGTATCCTCACTCTATTTACCTTTTTAGTCTTTTATACATCACCAAAGAACCTTTGGAAGAAAGCATTGTTTCAATATCCATCCCTTGATGTTAGCATTATATCTTCATGTTGTCTTTTTCTTGCTCTTGGTATTCCAAAGATAACACCTATTTCTTCAGGAGTGGGTGTCATAATATGTGAAACTCCATGCCTTTTGAACTCAAATGTGAGCTCATCCGTAACTTTACTTCTCTTATAACACTGGATTAGATTGGTCACCGTAGTTTCATTCTTCATACAGTGATCTGCACCAAGATTTGTGTACCAGAACATCAAAAAAGGTTCCCATACGATTGCTTACTAATGATCCGCAACTGAGTTTCACTCAACTCAAGCTTTTCAGCCTTGATTGCTTTAACAAGTGAGAAAATCCCCATGAAACCACTTCTGTAGATCTTCCTAGCAGGTGCAGGTGCTTTTGTCTTCTTTGTGGTTTTCTTTACACCACCTGTATAATGAACACACTGTCAATAACCCTACAGTATATCAATATGTACTATAATATAGAACAAAGTATATATATTTGATATGTTGATATCCATCTGCTATATCATGAACAAAGTATACATTGATATGTACTGATCCAATTCAAGATTAGAACAAAGTACATATCAATATATACTATTCTGTATGCAAAATCTAGATGCTATAGTATAGAACAGTATACATCGATATATATATGCTTTATATCTATAGCATGAGCAAAGTATATATTGATATGTACTGATCCAATTCAATATCTAGAACAAAGTACATATCAATATATACTTATACTGGAATCAAGATCTAGATGCTATAACATGAAAATAAGTATGTATTGATATGTATTGATCCAATTCAAGAATTAAAACTAAAAACCAAGTACATATCAATATATAACCTATGTTGCATGCTAGATCTATGTGCTATAACATGAAAAAAACTATATATATATATATTGATATGTACCGATGATGTATGCTAGATCTAACTTCTATAACATGAAAAAATTATGTTATATATTGATATGCACCGATGATTAGAATCAGTACATTTTTTTACCAGAAACAACAACACCCTTCTTCTTCTTCTTCTTCTTCTTCTTCTTCTTCTGTGATGTTGATGGAGAACGAACAACAAGAGCTTTCGTAAGAAGAGCTTTCTTCTTCTTCTTTGTAGATGGAGAATCAACAACAGTTTGTTTCATTTTTTTCGATGTTGTTGGAGAATCAACAAATTCATTGTTCTTCTTCTTTTTTGATGTTGCTGGAGAATCAATAACAGTTTGTTTGTTTTTTTCGATGTTGTTGGAGAATCAACAACTTCATTGTTCTTCTTCTTTTTTGATTTTGCTAGAGAATCAACAACAATTTGTTTCTTTTTTTTATGTTGTTGGAGAATCAACAACTTCATTGTTCTTCTTATTTTTTGATTTTGTTGGTATATAATCTACTGTAGAAGCTTTCTTGTTCTTCTTCGATGGTGGAGATTAAGGAGTATCATGTTCTTCAATTACTGTTTGTTTTATTCATCTATTGATTTTTCTCTTTGTACCCTTTTTTTTGGAAAATATGCAGTAGTTGCTGATAGTAGCTTAGGTTTCAGTTGTATAATGCTCAAACAAATCAAAGTCTGCTATTATAGATTTTGATTTTTGTTTTTGGTCTGTGTTTTTGGGTTTGGTTTCAGGTGTTTTTAGATTTTGATTTTTCCCTAGATTTTCAGGGTTTACAGAAGTAATGAAGATGTGGGTGGAGTAGCTGAAACTAAAAATTCTGTTAAAGAAAATGAGAAGTGTAGAAGGTGGCATTCATGGGATGGTTCCACGTGATGGACATAACTGTAATTGTTAGTTTTCAAAACGATTTTGGACTTATTGATAAATAGATTTTCCTGGATGAACTATAAATTAACTCGGTCTGGGTATTTTGGACTAACCAGTAAATTTCCCTTCTGAGCTTAATACAAAGCCCAAATCCAACCCTATCCCTTCTCCTTCATCACCAGTTTTTTCTCTCTTCACTTTGTAATGGCTCTCTCTTCTCTCCATTTCTTTTCCTCATCAATCCTGCCTTCCTCTGTAAGTGTGTCACTTTTTTTGTAGGTTTATATAATTTCTACCTCTTTATCTTACTTACGCACTCTCTTTCTTTCAGAATTTGGAAGCTAGACAAGGAAATTTATGGAATTTGAACTTGTCAATTAAATCACAAGTAATCTTCTTTCATTCTTAATTTTGTTCACGTCTTGGGTGATTGGGTTTATTGATTATTCATTAAGTACATATAATTTGTATCAAATTCTAATTATTAGTTAACCAAATTTTATTTAACACAGGAATTATCACAAAATAATGGTAATGGAAGGAGAATATGGAGGCGTAGAAAACTGGTATGTAAAGTTCTATCATTAGTTTGACCTAATTCGATCTTTATTGTGTTTGCATTTTTGGATTCTGATGAAACTGTAATGAATTTAAGGAAAAGTATTGGGGAAACTAGAAACGTAGAGTAATATTTTGTGACATTTTGACTGTTAGGAAACTTAAACCAGTACATCTCTAAAAACGAGTGAAGTCTCCTGTGGTTTATTATTGGGATTAAGACAAGTCATTTCTAGTTTGCAGAAAGATCTTTTGAGCCAGAATTATATTTGTAGGTTAGGCACATTATCTCCATTACTCTTTGCAATTAGGATCTCATCTCTTAAATGCATGCCAATCTGACGGATGGTCTCCTGATCTCATACTTCCTTAAGGTTGCAGGGACAGGGAGGGAGCTTGATTGTTTCTCATTCAGGAGGTCATTTCTTAAATGCTTATCGGCCTTTCTATACTTTTAGCTTTTTAGTTGTCTGTATTTGGATCGTGGAGTTAAATCTGCGGATGAATTATCCATTAGCCTTGTTTGAGATTGAGTCTTTTAGTTGGACAGTTCTTTTTAGGAAATTTTGGTGCTAGTCTTCCAAGAAATTTGTTGAACTTTTGGTTTCTCTGTACTGCTTATTTCCGGCTAGATTGCATTTATTTCTTGTCTTGTCCGACATTCAGCATATACTCAAGCTAGTCTTCCTTGTGGTTGCACTTGGAGAGCTTTTATGCCTATTATTTAGAGAACTTTTGTTTTCGTTTAGAAAACATTTGTCATGTTTCTAGATGATTATCAGGGTAAAAGATTTTTGCTAGTAGCTTTCAACCATGGTGGTGAAGAGCTAATACTTAAGTTTATCTTTCAGACTAAGAAAGATGAGAAGGTCAGATATAAGATGGATCGAATTCCTTTCTTGGAAGAGCAAGTGAGAAAAGTAAGGGAATCCGGTAAACTCTTGTCAATGGACATAGAAAGGCTACTATTGTCAGAGGAAAATCGATTCGATTTCGTAAATGAGGTAGCAGCGGAAGCGAAAGAATATGTCGATAACAATCGAGATGAATATGGAAGTAAGAAACCGATCCTTCATGTGCTTAGTAATCGAGTAAATGATGCTGGGTGCTACCGTCCAGAGGCATACTTGGAGTCTGATCCTTTCAAGCCACCAGGTTATCTAAGAGAGGATTTGGCTACTATGGACACGGGCTCCATACTTTGAGTATGAAGCCCCTCCTATGTAACACCGTTTACTTAATTAGTTTCTTTTCAATACGCTTACATTACCTAGTTAAGATTTTATTTTTATGGAATGTAATATTTTGTTTGTTCTAATCAGAATGTTTCATAAAAATGCTGTTGTACTGAGTATATTAGATGTTTGAATGTGGTAAGACGTGCTCAGATGAACCACAGATATTGATATTGAGAATTATCTTTTTTGGTCGACAAGTCCAAGATGTTGATTTGTTTGTAAATATGGAGCTATGACACTCTGAAAATGGTTGGAGTCTTTCGACAACAGCAATATGTAGCCGGCTTACTAGTTTATTATTGTGCTACTTGTGTAGACTTGTTCTTGTTCTTGGCTGGAAAACAGAAATGCAACAAATATTTATTGACGTGAAAATACATCTTAGAAATTTCCTTTTTATGGAGGGGAACATATTCAATATCACAAACCCAAAGTACAAAAAATAGCAATCAAAAGATTATAAAAGAAATAGTGGGAAACTTGTGGAAAAGCTCAAAGAAAACAGAGAGCAGAATCAAATTAGCAAACCTGACACTTCATACACTCTTCCTTCTTCTTACAGATATTGTGCCCAATTTTCCAT
This sequence comes from Papaver californicum, assembly GCA_023531435.1. Classification (NCBI taxonomy): domain Eukaryota; kingdom Viridiplantae; phylum Streptophyta; class Magnoliopsida; order Ranunculales; family Papaveraceae; genus Papaver; species Papaver californicum. Next base: position 6,367,926 of record JAJJMC010008370.1, on the reverse strand, counting down.
AAAGTGGAGTTAAGGGGAGAAAAGATTGGACTCTTTCAACTTTTGAAACCCAAGCCAGACCATCTCTTATTTACTTCTTTTTTCATCCTCTGCGAGGTAGAATCAAGCAAGTTTGTTAGTGATTTTGCTTTTTTGTTGCGGGATCTGCCCGCTTCCTTTAGTAACTCGGCAAGCCTTTTCTTCTCATCATCAACATCTGGGTTCGCTGTTCCTAGTTTTTCCTCTCTCACCTTGAGTATATGTTCCAATATTTCGATTGCATCTTCCACTCTGAAATGCAAATATATGTAAAATGATCAATAAAGCAGGTTATATAGCATACTGGCCTTTTATTATGGAATACAACTTAAAAATGTCATTGCAGGGAAAAAGTTGTACTGGTAATGATTTAGGTACAAAATAAAACTCGAAAATACATTTTGAAATCCTTGAATGGTTGATAAGAAAATATTCTGAAACAAAAGCTTTTTGATCATAAGCCAAATGAATTTGGTCGCCAAATCATGAAACAAATCACAGAAAGACAGTTATCTTGAATACTGCCACTGATGGAAGATGAATGATAAAGGGAAATGAAAATACGATATAATAAACCTGGATATAAAGGCTTAGAATTCATATTTGTGCCACAAGCAGAACTTCAATTGCTTTAAGAGAAATCACTGGAAGACTTCTTACCTGCCCATGGCATCATAAGTTGCTGCAAGGTTGCTGTATACACCAAGTGTCTCTGGGTCAAAGGGACCGCACTCCTGTTCAAGTATGCCCCTAGCTTCTTCAAATAACTCAGCAGCTTCATCTATCTTGTACAATTGTACACAAGCCAAACCCATTTGGTTCAACACCACACCGAAAAATGCTGATTTTTTCTCTCCACTGGCTCTAAGCTTTGTCACAGCACTCTCAAATGAATTCCGAGCATCTGAATACCTTCCAACCATGTAAAACATAACACCCATTTGAGCTTCTATGCCTGCAATTGTACTTCTCTGTCCGGGTGTATTATCCAATAACTTCATTGCCTTCTGCAAAAGCTTCAAAGCCTCCTCAGGCTCATCCACAGCTTCATAAATAGCTGATATTTCTGTTAACCCACCAGCAATCTCCTCTGATGTGGTTCCAGGCACTGGCTTTGTATAAATCCTTAAAGCACTTTCACAATAAGACTTAGATTCTCTGAATTTGCCAGTTTTATAGTAAAGATCAGCAAGGCGAACAAAAACCGATGCAACAGATGGATGATTGTCACCCTTGATGGATTTAAAAACAGTAAGAGCTTTTTGGTAGGCAAATACAGCTTCATCGAAACGAGAAAGTGAGAGGTATAGATCACCAATACCAACATCAATAGAAGCAATTTCATTGTCTTGACCAGCAGCAACCATAGCCATGCTAGCAAGAACAAGGTGTTCAAGTGCAGATTCATAATCTCCTTTTGCCTCGCAAACGAGAGCCATTAATCGACGATCAGCAGCTTCTTCAAGTGACGCTGGTGCACTATGTTCACGGTGAATTTCAAGGGTTTGCTTGCAAAGAACTTCTGCTTGATCAAATTGCATTGCTTGCACATTTGCCTCAGCTAAGTACCTGTCAATTGTCAAAATAATTGCTCATATTAGCAGATGAACGTCACCACATCCAAATATTTTTTTATAGTTCTCTAGTCTCATATAATATAGTATAACCCAAATTTAGGCTTCGAAAACAAAATAGACAAAAAAATTACTTTTTGATACTAAAACAGTAAAAGTTTCTGTGCTTATGTAATTTGTAAGCATTAAATGCACTATGTAAAATATTACTAATTCTATTATTAGAATAAAGAGTTTTAAATTCAAATTGACACAATCAGCCACTGTACAGTGTACATTGGATCAGGTGGGCACGGACAAACACAAGAAAACCAACTATAGTCGCATATTAGGTTCAACGAGGGCTGACTCTGGTATGTACTTATGCGCACCATAAGGAGGATTCACTAACGTAAGCCAAGAACAAAAACTTCTCAGATTCAGTGTACTCCACTACGCCATCATGTTCAGAAGAAAATCTAGAGACAGAGAGAGAGAGAGAGAGAGAAATAAGGTACCTGCAAGTCTCAGCAACTCTTGGATCTGATTCACCCAGAGCTTCAATTTGGATCTTCAAACCAGAATCATAACAAGAAATAGATCGATCTAATTGACCTAACATGGAATGAGTATCACCTAATTGCATATACCCAGAAAAAGCAGCTAGAGAATGATCAGATCCCTTAGTAACATCAGGAACCTTAATTGCTTGTTCCAAAACAGGTATAGCTTCTTCAAATCTTCCCAAACTGCAATAAATTGCAGCAACAACATGTAAACTCATTGCTAATTCCAAATTTCTTGGTTCGTCTGAACAACATCTCTCAAATGATTTTGAAGCCCTAATTGCAAAATCCAATGCTTTAATTGGACTATCACCTGATGCTATTGTATCTCTGGCTTGTTTTAATAAGAATGGTCCAAGATCTGGATTGTCTAATGCTGTTTCATCAATTTCAGCTTTTTTTTCAATTTTTTTCTTTCCTCCTGAAGATGTTCCTGGTGATGGTCTACTTCTTGATGCTGTCGATGGTGAGGGTGATGATGTTCTTTTCGGGATTGGTGTTCTTGATGTAGACCGACGATTGTTGTTGGACAATTCTTCTTGATTTTCATCTGATACGTGAATTCGTAATGGTGTTGATCCTGGTGGTGTTTTTACTGATACTAAGCCTGGCATCTTCACAAAAACTTTGTTCTTTATTTTTTACAGATAAGATCTGATAATTCAACCTCAGGTACTCTTAAGTTGTATAGAAAATTATCTAAGAATTTGACCTCAAAAATGAGTATTAATGGAAAATTATATAAAGAATCCAAAAGACACAAATAGCACTGTGATTATGGACGAAAATGGAGAAAAAAATGAAACCTTTTCAGAGAAGATCTGATAATTCTTGAAGAGATAGGATTAATATGGAGCAGACAGACAGTTGAGATATATTAAAAAAATTAATAGTATGAAATAGAGATCATTATTGTGAACAGAGCTACAGAAACGCCATTGAAGAGAGAGAGAGAAGAGGTAAAGAGTGAAGGAGAGAGAGATGGGAGATTGTATTGATTGCTACACTCTCACGTTTGCTTGAGATAAACTTCTTCTTCTTGTGCTGATCCAACGGTTTAAAATGGATTTCAGTAATATCAAAAAAGAAAACATTCAAGTAAACAGAAAAATCTAACGTCATTACTTTCTACTGGTTCTTCCAGACTTTCAGTAGTATTGGCACTTTTGTTTAATTTTGTAATTCTCTCTATTGCCCTTCTTCTCTACTCAAAACTTCCATTTCCATACCACTGCAGTCCATCTGCTCCCGTTCTACAGTTTAGTAAAAATATCACGATGGAAACTGATTAAGTAAATCCCTCCTAAATTCTAAATCTGATCCAATCTGCAATCACACCCACACTCACTTGAGCTTTAACCCCCACCATTAGCATCCAATTGAAGGATCAGTGGAGTGTAGATGGAATAAAATAGTCAAGGTATTTTTAACCGAACAGTGTGACAAGGAAGAATTCTTCCCATCCCTCTGTGCTTGTTGTACTCAGTCGGTGGTCCACAACAATAAACATACAGACACACATGCCTTGCTGCAGGAACGGGTACTATGGAGTAATAGGGTCAAGGAGGGTATGAATGGAAATATAGTTATTTTAAGTCAGATGTTCACTAGCGGTAGAATAATCACCTTATACAGATAAGACTAGATTTTCATTATTGTCGTTTTATGATCTGGCGGTTTGATTTTTTTTAAATGATAAAAATACTTCTCGGAGTCATTTATGTTCGAAAAAATATTGGAGGGTCTACACGTTAATAACAGAAACAGCTCACAGCGTTCCGCAAATTTTTAGCCGTTAACTTGGAAGATATTAAGAGTTGCAAAAAGTTGGAAACTTATTAAGCTCGCGGGTAGACAGATTTTATATATGCTATTGCTGCCGGGTACTCTAATCATCTACTAGAGAATCATAGCGAGTCAACTTAATTAGGGACGAGTCGAAGGGAATTATTTAGCTGAGTCAACTTAGTTGTTTATTTTCCTGAATCAGAGGTTAGCTCAGTTAGCTAATCGAGAGATTCTCTCCGATCTTTCGATAAAACAGAACCTCACTCACCAACTGTCGGCTCGAAATATGCATGTCAGAGAAACTAGATAGACGTTGCGAAGTGGTTAGCTAACTTTTTACTGACTGACAAGACCTAACTTCTAGGTGGGTCCATTTTTTAAGAAAATTTAATTAATTAAGTATAGGTTGCGGCGGTCGCGCAGTAAATTTCTCATCTTGATTGAGAAGTAGTTAACTGTTTCTGTTTCTGTTTCTGTGCATCTTTCTTTTTATTTTGAAGCATATATCTCTCTATTTTGAGAACAAAGTTACAATTAATTCAATTTCCTGCGGATGGCATTCTAGCGTTCTGAATTTCCTCCAAATATCAGGCAGCGATAGTAATTTCTGTTTTTTCTTTCTTTCTTTTCTTTTTTTCTTTTTTCGATACAACAATTTTTTAATTTTCTTTTTCTTAGCATAAAATATTTTTAAACCCTTTTTTAGCTCAAACAGAATATTTATAAATGTATTTTCCGGTAAAATATAATTCTTTTTAGAATGTTTCTTGCTAATTTGAAGCTCATTCATTTTATTTGAGGCATACACGATAAGATAAAATACAACCATTTTTAATTAATTTAAAAAATCTCTTATCCTAATTTTTATTAATAGATAATTTACCTATGATTAATTAATATTAAAATTCAGTTGGTAGTTAAATAATCGTGTTAAATGTAAAATTAATATGTGTTAATTAATCATCAAAAATATTTTTTTTTACAAAACATCAAACTGGAATCGGTGAATAAGATGGTCTACGTATGCCGATTTTAATTGGATGTTTTTCTTCTTCATTCATGAAAAACACAAGAAATCGACGGATAAGATATCCCAAATATATCGACTCTAGTTTGATATTCTTCATTCACGAAGAACAAAAGGAATCGATGGAAGTGGATTCCCATTTAGACCGATTGTACCTCTTTTTTGTACACAAGTCTTACCATATTGGTCGACATAATCTGTGGATGATGGCTCTCATATAAGTCGAGTGTTTTATACTTTCATAAAAAAAAATTCACTCATAGTTTTAGAAAATTACCGCGTTACATAGTTTAGTATATATATTTTTGAATCTCGCACATTAATAAATCGTCAATGAGTCTCAGAGCACGTCTCTTCAACACGTTATATTATTTCATGTGCATTAATCATCGTTCAACATTCCGTATTCATCATACACTCGCAGATCTCCTAATCTGAATTAAATGAATGGTAAGTTAGAACGTAAACATCAAATGATGAGATATAAATAAATATATTGAATTACTCACTTTTTCACTACGAGGAGCTTGGGGATGATGATCGTTAACCATGCATCTAATCTACGGTAAGCCTTATAAACTTATGGAATGTTTACCCCATAATCGTTTGATAGCATGGACAAATATACTAATTAATAGCTTGTACTTTTTGTCAAAAATTACAATCGGTCATTATTCATGTACCTATCGACCGATTGTAGCTTAAAAAGATAATACATGCATTTTTGGCCCAAATTATAGTTCTTTTGTCGCGTCTTAGACAAACACTACATCAGTTCGAAACACCATAATCAAATAAACCTAACATGTTCTCTGTGATACTCGCATTTTCCTATCTGGGTGTTGGGTCGAAACCCGTCATACCCGTATTTTTTCTCGGGTTTAACTAACTCTGATGTGTGTCCTAAATGGGTTATCCCTTAGTAGAATTAATATGCTTGATTAGTAGAAGTATGGAATCACAAAATACTTTTAGCATGCTTGACACCAGCTATGGGGCATGTTAGTATTTTTCTTTACTAGTGATAAAAACAATAAAAGGAATCTGGAGATGAACCGGGGGGAATTTTCCCTTCCTTCTTTGTTCTCTGTTTTTCTTTCTCAGGTAATTAAGAACATGTTTGTAAAAATTAAAATGAGGGAACTCGATGGAGTTAAAGTTACACTGTGTTTTTGCTGGATTCTCGTGGTCGTGTTAGAGAGCTTGACATGGGTTTTGAAGTTTAACATGTGTATAAAACATTAGGTATTATTGGGTACTGGTCTTGGAAAATTGGTGTATATTTCAGTTAGGTTTTCAAGCTACAAAACAGTAAAATAAATAATGGTTGTTGCTATCAATTGAGTGATCAGTAGGGTAAACTCAAGTGAAGTTTGAGTTGTGTTTAGAGAAGGGAAGATTAGTGTGATTACCAAAAATCTTGCATCTTTGGATCACATCCGTCATAGTTTGTAACATAAAGAAATTAGATATCTTAAAATGAAATCAGTACATATTAACACTTAGAATATGTTAGCAATAAATACATGAAATTGTAACATGAATCAACACAAGAATTTAACGTGGTTCGACAATCAAATTGTCTACATCCACGGGTGGAAAAGATTTGTATTATTTTTTATTAATCCTTATATGTTACAGAAATTATGTTATATGATAAAAATTCAATTCATCAAAGAACAACTATAATATAAATTTACACAAGTCTCATACCTAAACTCTTTGCTCTGATCCTATGCCTTATGTCCAATTTTAACCAAATTTTTCCAGTCCTTATTCCTGTTTGAAAGCTTGGTATTTATAAAAAATTTTCATGGGTCCCTCAAATCTAACTTTCCACCTATTTGATCTTATCCAGTCTTTGGAGCGTAGTGTATCCCGCAAGGCATATTCGTGTTTTCCGCAAGACTTCTTTGTGCTTTCCGCAAGACTTTGTATGCGTATTTCCCATTTCCTTTAACTTCTCGCTGATGTCCCGCAACTCTTCTGCGGATTTTTACTCAAGATGTTGTTTTGGATTTGGATGAACCTTGTGACCTTATAAGAATCATGGCATGTCTGACATGTGGCCATTGAAAGTGATTCGTCGTGCTTTAGTTTCTTTTGTTTTGTAGCCTGTACAGTTGAAACGTTTCTCTCATGCATCGATGTTTGTCAGTTTCCTTTAATGTGTCATGCTTTCCCGCAACTTATGTGCCAGTGAAGCAACAAAGCTATCTGTTTTGAGCAGTGTGCCATACTTTCCCGTATCCCACGTGTCGATCATGCAACGAAGTTGTCTGTTTCAGTACTTCTTATAAAGCTTTGTTTCAGTGTTTCTCGTTTTATTGTAATCTGATGCTCCTTCCGCAATATCAGACCACATGTAGTTTGGGATTTTATATCCTCACAATTTTCCCCTTTTTTTTTTTGAATTTTATCATATGGTAAAAAATTTTAAAAATAAAAATAATTATTACCCTTTCGACTTTCACGCTTGTAATAACTTCTCTTCCCACGATTTACTTTACTTTTTCCCGACTTTTACGTTAGCAGTTACTTTTCTCCCCATGTTTCTGTCAGTTGACGGTTTCGAGGAAATCAAATCTCTGATAAAGTTTCTCTCTCTTCCAGTTTTTGACGATTCGTCAGTTTCAGTCTTCTCCTACTTAATGTTAGTCACACTTCTCATCTCATTTTTTATATCCTTTGTCTTCTTGTTCTTAAAGTTTTTGTGCTTTTCATTCCTCTGAACTTTTCAAAGATTCCTCTGGCCAGGAGGAAATTAGGATGCAGTCCCTAGAGCATCTCCTGAAATGGAGAGTACCTGATACAATAATTAATATCATGTTAGGCATCTATGTAGCGAAAGATCCAATAGTCATACACTCATAAACATTTACATGGACTTTCTAGAGAGATTACATTTGTTCTGCTTTACCTAGTATGAATCCAAATTATTGTATGATTGCATTGTTGGTTGCGAGCACCTCCTGAAGTGGAGAGTACCTGCTATAATGATTAATGTCATGTTAGGCATCTCTGTGGCGAAAAATCCAATAGTCATAGACATTTATTTGGACTTTCTAGAGAGATTGCATGTGATCTGCTTTACCTATTATGAACACAAATTATTGTACGATTGCATCGTTGGTCATGGGTAATATGGTTTGAGATATTGTGCGTTCCAAGGATGCCGTAAGATTTCTCCATTAATATTCCACAAATGGTATGATCCTTGTCCCACAATATCTTGTATAACATAAGGTCCTCCCCATGTAGGTGCAAACTTTCTTGCTCTTTTATCCCTTTGGTATTCCGGGATTTGCCGTAGAACATATTGCCCTTCCACAAAGTTCCGCAACTTGACTTTCTTGTTGTATTCTGTTGCCAATTTTCTTTGATAATTCTCCATTCTTTGGAGCGTAACCTCTCTTCTTTCTTCTAAATCATCCAATTTTTCAAGCATGAGGTTTGTATTCAAATTCTTTTCCCACGCTTCTGTCCTTGTTGTGGGTAAAATAATTTCTGTCGGTATGATTGCTTCCGCTCCATAAGTAAGAAGAAACGGGATTCTCCAGTGGCTTCTCTTCTTGTTGTACGGTATGCCCATAAAATATTATGAACTTGTTCGCACCATCGTTTATGATGTCCATCTAGAGTCTTTTTCAAATTCATGGCAATAGTTTTATTCGTTGCTTCAGTCTGTCCATTACTTTGAGGGTAAAGTGGAGTGGACTTGTTCTTTTGGATATTAAATGCTTCGAAAAACATATCAATATTTTTCCCTTGTAATTGTTGTCCATTGTCTGAGACTACGGCTACCGTAATTCCAAATTTGCAACTTATATTTTCGAACAAAAACTTGAAAACATCCGTATCTATAATGTGTGCAAGAGCTTTGGTTTCAACCCATTTAGTGAAATAATATGTGGCTACAATCAAGTATTTTCTCTTCCGTGTTCCTTCCACTAAAGGCCCAACAATATCTACTCCCCATTTTGCAAATGTCCAGGGGCTGAGTATGGAATTGAGTTCCGTTGCAGGTGCTTTAATCCTTTTTGCAAAGCGTTGACATTCTTCGCAACTTTTTACCAGATTCTCCGCATATTTATGCATAAATGGCCAGTAATATCCTTGCGTTTTTGCTTTTAATGCGAGTGATCGTCTCCCACTATGATTTCCCGCATCTCCATAATGTATATCTTTGAGAATTCGTTGCCCTTCTTCTTGTAATAAACATCGAAGTAACGGTCCCAAAAAAGATCTGCGGTATAGAATTTTATCCCGCAACTGATAATTCACAGATTTTGATTGCACCTTCCTTGCCTCTTTAGTGTTTGTGGGCAATATCCCATCTTGCAAGTATTGATGTATTGAAATCCTCCAATCTTCTCCGAATAATTCATTTCCTGATTTTTGTGGAAAATTTATATCATCTTTAATGGCTGCATCTTCAATATCTTCCCCAACTTCTTCTTCCATGTTTTCGGCTGCCCACAACTTAATTGACGACTCATAAATGCGTCCAATTTTGATTGCTGATGTATTCTGGTCTTTTATCATTGAAGAAATAAATGCTAATGTATCGGCATGGCGATTCTTATCTCTGGATAAATCTCGAAAAATTATATTTGGAATTTGAGATGCCAACTTTTGTACAAGATTCTTGTATTCTATCAAATCTTCATCAAGCGTTTGATATTTTAATTCAACCTGCCGAATTATCAATTGTGAATCACTTGTGAGTCGCACATCGCATATTCCCAATTCAATGATGAGCCGAAGAGCATGAACCACAGCCTCATATTCCACTATATTATTTGTATTTTCGCCAAATTCAAGACGAAATGCATGTACCATTTGGTCTCCTGTAGGAGTTGTAATCACAATTCCAATTCCCGTACCTTCTTTATTCCGTGCCCCATCAACAAATACTTCACATCTGCGGGAATTTACAGAACTTAGAATTATCTTGGGAATCATCATCTTCTATTCCGGGCGAACCTTGGATTTCAAAATCATCATCTAGTGGTAAATCCGCAAGAAAATCTGCTAGGACTTGCGACTTTTGTGCAATTTGTATTTCGAATAAGATGTGGAATTGTTCCAGTTGTGCATTCCATTTTTCTATTCTCCCTACTTTTCCTGCATTCTTCAGTACGGACTCTAGCGGAGCTTTGCTTGGTACCCGCACATAATGTGTTAGAAAATATGTGCGTAATTTCTGGGTAGCAAAAACCAGTGCTAATATAATTGTTCAATTTTGGTATAATTCCTTTCTGCAAGGTTAAAAGTTTTACTGGTGTAATACACTGGTTTATCTACTTTGTCATTTGTCGTACCAATACTGCACTTACAGTATCTTCTGATGCGGGTATATACAAGGCGAGCACTTTTTCAGGTTTTGGCTTTTGTAATGCGGGTAATGTGGCAAAATAAGCTTTGATATTTTGGAAGGCTTGCTCACAATTCTCATTCCATACAAATTTACTTTTCTTTTTCAAGGTGTCAAAAAAGGGCTTGCATCTGTCCAATGATCTGGCAATGAATCTGCCGAGTGCGTCCAAACAACCATTTAATTTCTGTACTTCTTTAATATTCCTTGGTGACCAAATATCCCAAAAAATTTCCTGACGTAACCCCAAATATGCATTTGTCTGGATTGACTTTCATTCTATATTTTCGTAAGGCTTCAAATATTTCTCTCAAGTCTTGTAAATGATCCTTTGAAAATTTACTTTTTATTAGCATGTAATCTACATAAACTTCCAGGGTGCGGCCTATCCATGGTTTAAAAATTGCTTCTACCAACCGTTGATAAGTTGCTCTTGCATTTCTTAGCCCAAATGGAATTTTGGTATAGCAGTACAAACCGTGTGGAGTGAAAAATGCAGTGTGTTCTTGATCTTCTTCAGCTAAAACAATCTGATTATACCCTAAATGCCCTTCCATGAAGGATAAAATTTCATGTCCTTCAACAACGTCCACCAACTGATCAATGCTGGGAAGCGGATAACTATCTTTTGGGCATGCTTAATTTAAGTTGGTGAAGTCTATGCAAATTCTTACTCCCCCATTCTTTTTTGGTACAATCACCATGTTTGAAATCCAAGTTGGGTATCGCACCTCTTGAATAAACCCTGCATCCATAAGCTTTTTTTAACTCTTTTTCAACTGAAAAATGATATTCGGGTGCTACTTTGCGTATGCGTTGCCGAAAAGGTGTAGTACCCGGATGTATATGCAACTCATGTCGAACAATATTCGGATCAATGCCTGGCATATCCTCCATCTTCCATGAAAAAATATCCACATAATCTCTAAGTAGAGTGACAAAATCAAGTTCCCTTTCTGTTTCCATCAGTGTTCCGATCTTAATCATTCTTGGGAATTCTTCTGTCCCTATGTTGATATTCTTGGTTTCTTCAATTGCTGTAAAAGTAGATTTGGGATCTCCTAAAAGTGTGGGAGCCCTCTTTAATTGCTATGCTGGAAGACCGCCCTCGTCAATTTTTGGTATGCTTTCCTTTAATAAAGTATTTTCATTTGTTTCAGTTACTGCCTCACTTCCCGCAGTATTAATCAAATATTGGCTTAGGGCTTCTTCTTTTGCCTTTATCTTTCGTTCTTTTTTCTAATTTTGTTGCTGCTGTACTCGTTCCTCGTTCATGCGGATTTCTGCAAGGATACAAGATTTAGCTATATTCTGATCTCCTTTTATCTCCATCTCCCCTTGCGGCGTCGGGAATCACAAGTATTGGTGATATGTTGAAGTTACTCCTTTCAATTGGTGGGCCCAATGTCTACCAATGATGGCATTATATGGAGATGGAGCCTCCACTACACTGAATTTAGTCAAAATACTTATGGGTCCGGCCATAACATCAAGTAATATTTCCCTTTTTGGTTTTGAAGCTATCCTATTAAACCCATAGATAGTGTAGTAAGAAGGTGTAAGCTGATCATCTTTTAATGCCATTTTTTGGAAAGTATCATGAGATAAGACATTAAGGGAGCTACCCCCATCCATGAGAATCTTCTTGACATTCCATCCAGATACTGGTAGAGTAAGCACCAACGGATCATTGTGTGTTTCTATTTCCTGATCAACCTCATCTGCTGAAAAAGTTAACGGAGAAGCCATCCATCCTTCCCATGTTTCCGTAACTCTTCCCACAACCTTGAATACTTCATGACTGTGAACCCTCTTATGCATCTTCTTGTCAATAACTACGTTCATAGATGATTGACCCGATTCGATATAAGAAATCATATTAATAGTTCGGTCATTTTGCGGAATATTTACAGTTTTTCCCATATTGTGCCTTGGTGGAGGATTGGGAAAATAAAGAAATTCCTTCAGCTCTCCCATGTCAATCAATTTTTGAACTTGCATCTTCAAATTCCTGCATCTGCTTGTGGAATGTGCATGATAGTAATGATATTCACAGTAATCCTTTGAATTTTGTGTGTGTGATGGATGCTTTCCTTTTGTCCATGGCCAATGAAAATCTTTCCTATTCTTTATTGCATTTAGAATTTGTGGGTAAGGGGTGTTGAGTTTAGTGAAAACTCGATCCTCAAATTGGCGGTTAAACTTTCTTTCATCATCTGTTTTACCTCGTTTTGATTCAATATCAGGATTTTCTCCCGCAACCCTCTTTCCGGAACTTGTTGATGTAAATACAAAATTTTTCTTATTGGAAACCCTCTGATGTTGGGATATTATTCTCGGATGTTTCTTTTGAATATCCTGTAACCTTGTACATTTTTCACTAATCTCCCTAAGATCCCCTTCGGTTTTTCGTATTTTTTCCATGAATATCAACAAAGAGTGGGCTTGCTCGGTTGGCTATCCCCCATTTGTAGCAATTAATAGCAATTTCTGCAGTTACATCCCATATTGCTTGACAGATCGTCTACCATCGATCTGTGTAGTCTCGGATGGTCTCCTCTGTCCAAGATGCAAGGGAAAATAACTTGTCCATCCCTGCGTCTACGGCTTTATTATACATGTATGTCTCTAGGAACTTGCGGGTCAATTTTGTGTAAGAATGCACTGACCCTTCTGGAAGATTATCATACCATGTTAAAGATGTCCCTTTCAAGCTTGACGGAAAATACCGACACATACCAACATCATCTTGTTCCCATCGGGTCATGATGCAGTTGTAGTATTTTAGGTGAGCACTGGATCCTTTGTCCCATCATAACATTCAAAGATGGGAAGATTGCACTTATGCGGCACTGACGCATACGCAAGGTGTGGTGCCAACGGTGTTCTTATGGCTTCTTTTAGCACTTCTTCAAGTCGTCCTCCCTCTTTATTTTTTAAAATTTTAATTTCTTTACGCATTTGTTCCATGTCCTCAAAATATTTTTCCCATCTGTTGTTTTGCCACTCTGAATCATCAAAATCTAATCTATCAGGTTCATACGACTGATGTGCGGGTTCCACTACCATCACTCTTTGATATTTATTGATTTTTTCTTTACTTCTTGCGGGTCTATTGGAGCCTACTTCTTGCCTGCACAAGTATGTTGTACCTTCCGCATCTCATTCATTTCTTCCATTAATTGGTGAATGGGGTCAGACCTATTTTGAGATACTTCTTCAGGTGATTGATTAGATATCTGATTTACATGATTGTTTACTTGATCATTCATGGGTTGTGGTCCTTGTGATTCTTCCACTATTTCCCTTTCTTGAGGAATCTCTATTGCCTGACTCCCCAAATTTCCTATATTAACATCTTGGTCTTGCATGGTTCTATTTGCCACTGTTTCCATTTATGTAATCTTTTTTTGAGATATTATGATTTCTTCTTGACTCAATCTTATGTTGTTGTATAATTTTCTTTATCAATATTCTAAAAAGAGTTCAGATAATAAGTTATGTGTTTCATAACATTCTAACATCCACAATAAGTATATAAAACAATTTGATTGATAGAAAATATCTAGCTAAAATTTAACATATCACACATAAGCTAGACAATTTTTTAATTTAACTCAGGTTTCATAAGTTCAAGAAATCATTTTTTGCAGACAAATCAAAATCAAGTTCGAAAATTCAACTCAAAACTTATTTTACTGTTTTGACAAGAATCAAGAACTAGTTAGACGTAACACAATTTTAATCTATACAATTAGCTAACTTTGAGACATATAAACTTAATGATTTCAGAGCAATTTTTTTTTTTTTTTTTTACAAAATTGTTATAAACATATTTTTGGTAAAAATTTATGAGCTAAGTTTTCAATCCCATGGTTAAAAGAACATCTAAGGTAATTTGACATATATGAAAGGTATGAAATAAAGAAGTTTTGTATATGAACGTAGCAATTAAATCGATATTAATATCAACTGATAAGTTTGGAAAAAACTATATATAAAGTTTTATAATATCATTTTAAATCATTGTATTTGTAGGAAAAAGAGTTTTTCTTTAAAATAATAAGATTCGAGATTTTAAAGATGAAAATTTGGACAGGTAACATAAATTCTTTACTACCTTCCTGTTTCTAGCGCCAAATTGTGATTACCAAAAATCTCGCGTCTTTGGATCACATCCGTCATAGTTTGTAACATAATGAAATCAGATATCTCAAAATGAAATCAATAAATATTAACACTTAGAATATGTTAGCAATAAATACATGAATCAACACAAGAATTTAACGTGGTTCGAAAATCAAATTGTCTACATCCACGGGTGGAAAAGATTTGTATTATTTTTTATTAATCCTTATATGTTACAGAAATTATGCTATATGATAAAAATTCAATTCATCAAAGAACAACTATAATATGAAATTTACACAAGTCTCATACCTAAACTCTTTGCTCTGATCCTATGCCTTATGTCCAATTTTAACCAAATTTTTCCAGTCCCTATTCCTGTTTGAAAGCTTGGTATTTATAACAAATTTTCATGGGTCCCTCCAATCTAACTTCCACAAGGCATATTCGTGTTTTCCGCAAGACTTCTTTGTGCTTTCCGTAAGACTTTGTATGCGTATTTCCCATTTCCTTTAACTTCTCGCTTGATGTCCCGCAACTCTTCTGCGGATTTTTACTCAAGATGTTGTTTTGGATTTGGATGAACCTTGTGACCTTATTAGAATCATGGCATGTCTGACATGTAGCCATTGAAAGTGATTCGTCATGCTTTAGTTTCTTTTGTTCCGTAGCCTGTACAGTTGAAACGTGTCTCTCATGCATCGATGTTTGTCAGTTTCCTTTACTATGTCATGCTTTCCCGCAACTTATGTGTCAGTGAAGCAACAAAGCTATATGTTTTGAGCAGTGTGCC
Source organism: Papaver californicum (assembly GCA_023531435.1). Taxonomy (NCBI): domain Eukaryota; kingdom Viridiplantae; phylum Streptophyta; class Magnoliopsida; order Ranunculales; family Papaveraceae; genus Papaver; species Papaver californicum. The sequence continues at coordinate 6,352,676 of JAJJMC010008370.1, read as the reverse complement.
ATACTTTCCCCTAGCCCACGTGTCGATCATGCAACAAAGCTGTCTGTTTCAGTACTTCTTATAAAGCTTTATTTCAGTGTTTCCCGTTTTATTGTAATCTGATGCTCCTTCCGCAATATCAGAAATTTGGTGATAACTAACACTACGATTAATTGATGATAACTTGAAAAAAAGTTCAAGACATGTCATAATAAGGTTGATGATACTTACTATTTATGCATTTTCTCGAAGTTACAATCGGTCGATAAAAATATTCATATTGAACAATTAAGGTCTTGACAATTGATAAATCATAATTTTATAATCGGTCGATGTGGACACTCATAGATACCGATTGTACCAAGAAAAAACAACATAAACATGTTTCTTCAAAACAGAATCGGTTGATATTAATGTCCACATCAAGAATAATCGGTCGACATGTATATGAACATCGACCAATTCTGGATAAACATAGAATAGAAAACCTAGATCTCAAAATTTTCAATTTTTGAGTGTATACATGAATCAGAAACGTATTGATAAGTGCACAATTTACATGTTTTTAGTGTCGTTTTCTTACACGTATTTGCTAGTTTTTATGTAAATTACCTTGTATTATTGTTAATTTTCTATTTTATGTCTCTTATTAGGTGAATCATCCAAAAGGAAGTGGAACTTGTTCAAATTCAGGAATTCTTCTTACCATGTCGAAGTGGCGATAAAACGAAGCCAACAACGAAAGAACAGAGTCATTCCGACTTTGTATGAAGAAGTTATAGGAGAAAAAAGTAATTAAACTTATCGGTTTCATGGAACTGACAAGTGAACGAATTTTAAAATAGAACTACTAAAGGCACCTGCATTCTCACTAAAGGCTGCCTATTGTTTGAATTTTGTTAATAACACCAGCATTTTGGTTAAGGTCCATCCTCTTCCTCATTATAATTTCCAACAGAGAATTGGGTTTCTTCTCGACTGTGTATGGCTGGAAGTTGAAGACGAACGCATGTGGAGTTGGTGGGACGTTGATTTTTCATGAGGGAGTTAATGAATCTCGATTCACTGAAAGGATAGTGCTGCTCGAGTCTATCATGGCTGTTAGAGCTCGATCTTTGTTTGATCATGATGATCAAGGTGATGGTGGAACAGAGATTGAGATGGATTTTTGATTGTTCTAAACATGGCAGCGATAAAAAGATTAAGGGTTGCTACTATTATTTGTTGATGGTGGAGACACAAGGAAGAGAAGCTCGATCGAGCTGAGAGTTGCAGTTAACGACAGTGATACTTAAGGTTTAGGATTACATCCGAGAATTGATATTGTTGTTGGCAGTTTGGCAACAAATCGAGTAGTGGCAGTTTGGCATTCCTGGCGCGAGTGGTTAGGGAGATAGAGCCTGAGTTCGAGTATGATGGTGCTGTGGCTCGAGTTGTTCATGGCAGTAAGGATGAGCTAGAGAGAAACAAGGAAAGAAGTTGAGTTAATATAAGAATGAGTTTAAAAACTCAGAAGAAATAAATCTCTATGATGGGTAGAAGTCATTGAGGAAAACTGGAAAAAAAAAAAAAAAATTCAGAAAGAAAAAAATCACTCGACGGCCTGAGCCATTGAGGGAACCTGAACGTTAAAGGACCGACGAAGGAAAATTAAGTTTTGCATGTCAGTTCTCCAGAACTGACATGCTAATTGAGCTTATTTTTGAATATTGAGATGATCTTCTTCACTTTTGACGCGACCCATTGGCCATGAGTTTATTCTCACGGCTTTGATTAAATTTTGACAAGTTTTGGCAACCAATTTCGACCGGGATTCGAGTACGAACATTTTTATAATTTGGTACCTATATAAGAGACACTTCTAATACTTTTTGGATATATTTAGACCTAGTTTTATTTTACATAGACAAGGAGAAAGGAGAAATCAATTCTATTTTCTAGGGTTTATCCCTTTAGGGGGAAACCATGCTATTTCTTCTTCTTTCTTGTACTATGAGTAAGTAATTTTCTTTTAGGTTAGAGATGTAATCTTAAGTCCTAGACTTATAAACCAATCTGGACGGTTGGCTTTAATGTCGACGATCTCTTTTATAGATTATGTTCTATTGTTTATATTGACATTCATGATTGAATATTTGCTCGTTCAAGTTGCAAATTGAATGGTCATGTACTCACATCTAAAGCTAAACTAGGTTTTGGAGATACGAAATAGTCGATAGACCCGGTTACAACTAGCATGGTGTTATTACTGATTGTACTCAAAACTTTCATGTAATTGCATGTAAAAGCTTAACCTAGGTTAACTCCGTGTGGCTCTCGCGCCACTTGCTTAGAATAACCTCAACTCAGGAAGACTATTGCTTTTATTGGGTTAAACTTGAGTAGCTCTTGCGCCTTTGATATTCATTGAGAAGGATTCAAAGAGTGGCTCTTGCGCCTTTGATTGATACAAGGAATTTTGCCAGAATAGACCTGCGATAAGATGCTCTAGGGTTATTGATATGAGAAGGATTGAACGTTAACTCGAATCGATTGACGAGCAGGTTGGTGATGGAAGATGAAACCTCTAACCAGTATTTTCTCTCATATGATAATTTTTACTTACTTTGTTTTTATTTTCATTAGTTTATTCATTACAACCCCCCTTGGTTACACAAGAAGTTGGAAACAAATAACAATTACATATCTCCTCGTGGGAACGATCCTTACTACCGCTATATTACTTATTAGTAATAGTGGGAAACATCTGAAGTAATTTATTGCACGTACGACACACATCACGTATTAATAGGAATGGGTTGATAGAAAAGTACATGATTCTTGCCATTTCTTCTGCTTGTACTTCCCTCAGCGTTTCTTCGTCGGTATCAGTTTCTTCATCGTCTTCAGTAACCTTTTTTTTTTGGGAAATTAATGTACAAAAAGAAACCAAGAAATTACATGAGGCTGTTAACCGTGTTGGATGCCCTTATCTCAGGATCAGAAACTGAGATATGAAAAACTCCCAACAAAATATTATCCTCAGATTGCGAAAGTAAAATATTTAAAGTTAAAACCCTGGAATCAAAAGTTAAAGCAGAAATAAGGAAACTTGGCATTAGTCTCCATTGTTGTTTGTGAGATCCTTGATTCCTTGCTTGATTTTCTAAAGCATCGGCTACTTTGTTACTGCACTTATGATTAGAAATAAAACCCAAAAAGACTCACACGACTTCAAAATCCTTAGAGCTTCAGAGATTCTGGCATGATTAATCCACTGAATTGTGTTAGATTGTCCTTGTACAAATTCAATGACTCCTTTGCAATCCCCCCCCCCTATCCAGAGTTGTTGACATTCCATGCTCCTTGCCCAATTCGCTTCTTCTAGAAGAGTCAATGCCTCAGTCTCTTCAGAGCTGGAGGCATAGATTGTCCTAGATCCAGCTTGGATAACTGCACCTGAATCAGAACGCAGAATTAGTCCATACTCTGCAATTGTATTTTCATCAACCCAAAACGCATCAAAATAATTTTTATATTGGTTCATATTAGGTGGAATCCATCTTTTTTGATTCAGTATATTCTGGTAATCTGAACTTCTTCCTAAATCACAAGATTGAAATAAACCAAGAAATTACATGAGGCTGTTAACCGTGTTGGATGCCCTTATCTCAGGATCAGAAACTGAGATATGAAAAACTCCCAACAAAATATTATACTCAGATTACGAAAGTAAAATATTTAAAATTAAAACCCTGGAATCAAAAGTTAAAGCAGAAATAAGGAAACTTGACATTAGTCTCCATTGTTGTTTGTGAGATCCTTGATTCCTTGCTTGAT
>JAJJMC010008370.1:6306439-6348868 GCA_023531435.1 Papaver californicum | reverse complement strand
TTCAGTATATTCTGGTAATCTGAACTTCTTCCTAAATCACAAGATTGGCTCTGTCCTACACCACTAGAAGACATAGTTAGAAGAGGAGGAGACCAAAAATTTAAATGCCTAATTACAACCATTGAAATTTGTAAACTAGTTTGTGATTTTTTCTGAAAGATCCTCATACACCTTTCCTTCCAAATCCAGCATTTTGTGGCAGCAATTTCAATAATATTATTATCAGTCTTCCCCGCAATACAGTTAGTGTATAAATCCAAAAAAGGAAGATCATAAGTAAGATTGAAATTTAGCCCAGCCAATTATGGTAACCTGATTCGATTGTTTATGTTGAATCGCTTTTGCGATTTCTGGATTACTTCCACTAGGTTTCTTACAGGTTTGTTTAAATCTTGTAACCGTCGTCGTTATATAGAAGACAAAAATTCGATTAATCAGTTTTTAAATCAGCAATCGACGAATTTTGACAATATTTTAGTTTAAAAATAAAAATTAAGGGAGAAGAGAGGAGAATAAAAGAGAAAAATCGGTTGACAGAATTTATGATGGAAATGAAAATAGATTAGAGTATTAGGTTTTAATAGAGAATAATTTAGTAGTTTTACTCGTTTTAAACTCCACTTATACCGTCGTCTACATGTATACAAAATTTGTAGACCTCAAATTAGTCAGGTAAATATTTGACGTAGATATGAGATGTATCTTAATGTGACCGATGCCAGTTATTATACTTCTTTTTTTTTTAATGAACAATCATACTGCCTTTTAAAAAATTACATAACTTGATCACAATTTGGTGGTTCATCCGTTGGTGCAAGATGAATAACTCGTGAATGGTGGAATGATGCTAAACTGAACACTAGCGTGGACAACTATACTGAGGTTCTTGTTAGGAATACGAGCGAAATGGTTAGTGGAGTAGATATCTATTTCCTTGCATTGATTTCTATTTAACTAATGTTTCTTCTCCTACTAGCGTTAATCGTTTCATTTAACTGATTACGATACTGTGTTAGATGAAGTAAATATATATAATCTTAAATTTTGATCATGTAATCTGATTTGTTTAGTCTTTAAATATTTAATATGTAATTATTTAATTATTTAAATAAAACTTCCACTAATATAAAAATTCAATTTGACGTATTTAATCATCTGCAGTTTTTAATAAAATTTAATCATTAGCAAAAAGTTGTATTTTCAATTAACACTTCTATCTCAAATTGCTCACCTAAGTGTTTGTATTATTGTGGGAAACGATTATACAGGATGAATAAAAAACCAAATCCAATAACAGATCTGGTACAATGAATGTTTTTATTGAGTAGGTGTGATTGTCATCCTGTGTCTTTCTTTTTCTTTTTTCTTTTTTATCTTTTTACAAAACAAACTACACGGGCCTTATGAAAGGAGGGAAAACCCTCTCTTGCATCATTATTCAAAGTGAAATTATCACCGAACCAATATAGTCCATACCGATCGGTACGGTCGAAATATTGCCGGTTTTATTAATATTGGGTCTCACCTGATATGAAATATCCGATATTGCTAGAACGGTATTTGACCGAAAATATCGGCCGATATTGAGTGTTACGAGCTGACCGAAATGGACGATATGAACCGGTACGGCCGGTTTTCAATTAAAAAAAAATCTAAAAAAATAAATAAAATTCCTTATCATTGTTCTAGGGTTTTCAATTGTTACTCATGTTTTTTATGGTATTTTAGAAAAATGAGTACTAGTTTTATATCTTAATAGGTCCAATATGGAAAAAAACGTTTGATATAATAATTATATGTATAAAATATGTGGACCGATATTTCGCCGATATTTGAAACTGAAATTTCCCCGGTATAAAGGCGTACCAGTGTATCGCTCTCGACCGTTACGAATCGAAATCCGATATGGACTACATTGCACCAAACCCTTTTCCCCCTTATATTTTTCTTTTAAACCCACTTTTTAAAAATTTAGCGCATAAAAATCATATTGAGAAGCATGTATTTTCTTAAGAAAATTGTTTTTAGACAGGGACAGAACTTGTTAATTCGCCTTTGAACCCATATCAGAAATATATAGTCTATGTTTATAGGCTTTATCAATGGCCATGGGAGTTCCGTACTAATCTCTATGTCCTGTCTATGAATATATATATGTGTTAGGGCTTCACCCAACTGAACTCTCAGTATTTTATATATATCTATAGAGTATCTCAGTATTTATATAGTGCTCGCCTCTGTATCAAATCTACATTGATTGGACAACTCATAGGTGGATATCCACTGGTTTAGAGCAATATAGAACTTGTCTCAAGTTGCAGAACTTCCACAGATGCATTCCTTAAACTCGTTTGGTATACATATCAATATTCAAATTCTTATTTGAACAATAACAATTCACAATTGTATTTACAATATATACTTGAAATTTCAATGCTTGAATTTTATTAACTGACTACACATCTAGTGAGCTAATTCATGGCTATTCCCAACAAAATTCTATGAATTCTCTCTAGTTTGGAAGCTAATACATTTCTGTTTTGTCTCATAAGCTACACATGAAGTATGTTGAGACTCAGAAGGATAACTCGCACTAAGAGTTGGGTTGTCATCCCAACCTACCAAGAGAGGCTTGATGCAGGCAAGCACCATAGTGAACAACCCACGACGCTGGCATTATGCCAATGCCACACACTCTCTTTCACTGTTGCGGCCAACTAGTATTCACAGCGTTGGCATAAGCTCATTTCCTCCACGGCGCTGGCTTATTGCCAGTATAGCCAGCGCTAGCTATCCTCACTACAATGCTGAATCATGTCAGTGCCATTCTTAGGGGAGGGAAGCAAAGAAGGTTGAGAAAATCTCAGTGTGATGAGTAATTGTAGCGTATGATAAAGAATGGATTATCTCTGGGATAAATCGTTAATTCTATATATCTTGTCTCTTAGTTCTCTCTTATCCATGTTTCAAATAGATAAAGCCATCTATTTATATTTATGAGGAGACACACTGATTTCACGTAAGTGGTGGAAGTTACAAAAGAAGTGGAGGAGTAACGATTGTGGAGATTGTAGTGGAGTCATATCCGAAAAATATGGAGGACTTGTATGACCATTACTCCTCGTGCTCTCAACTGTCTTATAACTATCCCCCTACTTGTTACCTTCTTGTTCGTGGATGTGTTGCCACAACGCACGATTTCCATATACTGCCTGACCAGTACCCCAATGAGAATTCCCTCATGTGTTGTATTTGATATCTCGTAAAATAGTGGAGTCATGGACTAATACTATTTTAATTGGGTCAAGTCAATTCAATGACTTGCTAAGTCAGTGAGGCAAGTTGCACAATTCACTGAATTGATAATCAAACTGATTAGCGTCAAATTTCGTAAACTTAGTGGTCATGTACTAGCTTAGGAGTAGCGTAGCATAATTTTAATGGCCAAATATTAGCTTAGAAGTGACTGGTATAAATCCGGAAGATGTTCGAAGCCAAGATTGTGTAAAGGTTCTTAAGAACCAGTCGTAGCGTGCTTAAGAACGAGGATTGATGGTCAGCCATATAGAGCTAATGCCAGCGCTTGAAAAAAAAGTGTAGCACATCCCTTGGAGACGTAGCCTAGATGAGGCTAGCGCTTTTGAGCTAGTACAAAGTGTGGCGCGTCCCTTGGGGACGCATCCTAAATGAAGTTAGCACTTTTGAACACGTCCCTTGGGGATGCGGCCTTGATGAGGCTAGCGTTGGCCCTTGAGCCAGCGCAAAGTGTGGTGCGTCCCTTAGGGACCTAGCCTAAAATAAGGCTAGCGCTTAGCGCAAAGTGTAGTGCTTCCTTGGGGAAGCATCCTGAATACGGCTAGCACTGACCCTTGAGCCAGCGCAAAGTGTGGCGCGTCCCTTGAGGAAGCTTTATAAGTTTGAGCTAGCGCTAGCCTAAGGACCAGCGCAAAGTGCGGCCCCTTGGGGATGCAGCCTTGAGTAAAGCTAACGCTTCGAGTTAGGGAAAAATATGGCGCGTCCCTTGGTGACGCAGCCTAAATAGGGTTGGCACTTTAGCTCTTAATTGTGGCGCATCCCTTGAGGGAGAATCTTAGGTTTGGCTAGCGCTGGACTTTGGGACCAGCGCAAGAATGTTGTGGCGCCTCCAGTGCTGGTGCTTTAGCTAGTGCAAAGTGTGCTTTATCTACGCAACCTAATGAGTATAGTGATAGCCTGGTGCCAGCGCGGAGAGGATAGTGATAGCCTAATGCTAAGGCACAACCTGCTCTTTTAGAGGCATTGCTCTTTGATTATGGCGCGTCCAAGAGGAATGATGCATAATTTATAACACGTCCTTGAGCATAATGCTAAAGTAACATGTTTTTGTAAAGTCAGGACGACGGATTACAATGCGCTCTTTTCGAGCAAGATATTAAGCTAGAATGCCTTCTTAAAGATCAAGCATTAGCTATTTTCAGAATTGATAAATGTTATTGGAACACCGATAAGCATTCGAGACAAGTTCAAGGAATTCCATTGTGGAATTTATGCGACTTGAGACTGGTTCGATATGGCATAAATATTGTGAATATTTAAGACACTACAATACCAGTTTAGAATTGTTGTAGCTATTTGTAGAGATTGTATTCTTAATTCGCCTGCGAAATATCAATAGAGATATAATATTTTATGTTTTCATATAAAGCTAGAAGTATGCGCATAAATATGCATATATACTTCTATATTCCCGTTTTTAGGCAGAGGGCGATTTTATAGTTCTAGACCTTGTCAAAAACTCACCATCTACAACAATGCATTGTTTTTTACCCAATTTTTTTTTCTCGTTCTTAAAATGCCAAACTACCATTTTCTTCAAGGAAGTGGATGCATAACCATTATTCATCTGATAATATGGTTGCATAACGCATTATGCAACCACTTGTTTAGGTTCATGTGTATAAAAACTGGCTACTTAAAATGGCTGCATGGTTTTTATGCATCCACATTTCTTGTTCATGTGTTTTAAAAAGTGGTTGTATAACCATTATGCATCAGATAAAGTGGCTACATAACATGCAGAAATGTATGCATATGCATAATGTCGCTGTTATATAACATGCAGAAATTGATGCATATGCATAATGTTGTTGAGCGTATTGCATATGCGTTTTTATTTTTGTTATGCATCCATTGTTGTGGCTGCGTAACTTTGTGCAACCATTTTGACGACTACAAAACGATTTTTTATCCACTAACCATTCATTATGGATACAAGAAAGTGATTGTATAACACGCAAAAGTGGATGTAAATGTATAATGATGTTGGGTGTACTATATATGCATCCTGATTTTTGATACATATAAATTGCCACTTCAAGCTTCCCACACAAATTGCCACTTAATTTACTTTTCCATATAAATTAGTTTCTTCTGATTTTTTTATGTTCACACCTTGTTTTCCGTTCTGCCTCTTCTTCTCAAAACAGACGCACTTCCAAGAAGTCCAACGGACCAACCACCCATTCTTTTCTTATCTTTCTGCCATACAGACTTTTCCCTCTCTCACTTTTCTTTTCTCTTGATCCCATCTTAGTTCACGGTCAATGCAGCCATTCGATGCGATTTTATCCGCTTAGCCGTATTTAGCAAGTAATTTGGATTTTAGGTGTACTACTTATAAAAATAATTTAAAATATATTTTTAATACAAATTCAAGTACTAGTAAATATAAAAAACGTTAAATATGTATAAATTATGCTTGTATCAAATACCCCCAAACCTATATTTTGCTAGTCCTCGAGCAAAACTAATCTAATAATAAAATAAAATTCTAACTCACTTGCGCAGGAATCACGACTACACTTACCATGGGCGACAAACCTTTAAACCCCTAAGTGGACTTAATAGATGAGTTTTGTTTCGTGAGAGTTTACAAGAGATATACCCAAAAAACCTATACTCCAACTTTTAGCTACTTGTGAACGATTGAGGATAGACGCTAAACATGCTATTTAGTTGGCCTACTAAATTATTTGGCTATAAAAATCATTATCATGTATGAATTCCAATTTTGGTACACGAGTTTGCACTTAGAGTACTAAAATTCATATAAGAATGCAAGACTCTACTCAAATAATGAACGTTTCAAAACTGGATAAAAATTATCAACGTTCACATTACTCGAAATCGATCAAATTTAAACACATAAATAGATTAGAAAATGGGTATGGAAGTAATGAAGGATGCATATGTTGACTAAGCGATGTTTCCCAAAATATTTGTACAAAGTCCAGCTCGGATGCTCTTATTATTATATTATATTATTATTTATATACATAGTAATATTTTTTTTGATTTTTTTTGATTTTTTTTTTAATACCGATTACACGATTAGATCTTTTGAATCTAAGCGTATGTTCCTTTTCCGCTCGCAATGTGAGTGTTCCCATGGATCATGTTCTCGACTCTTGTCTTAGGAGCCAAAGGCAGGGAAAACAAATACATGTTGCATTCCACGTGCCGTATTTTTTTTTTGAACAAAATTACAATTCTAATGCATCCAAGCTACGAACTTATGGCAATACTAGGACCCCACCAAATCACTTAGAGAAACACAAAATTACAAAAAGAAAAAAAACAGAAAGTGATATGGTTATGATGATTCCGAGATATGTCTGTTCAATGATCATCATGTTATTTCTAACACCTGAGTTAGGCATTCAGATATGAATAGACCATTTTTCGGGAAAGTCAATTTCTGTAGATAAGAGCTATGTTTCCATCTACCTAGAATGGTTAGTGTCATCCTGAATAGTTCATAAGTTTCTATATTTTGGATTATCTTATTGGCATCAATTTTTGGAAACTCTACCCCAAACCTAAATATATTATTGTCCTCAATGTTTCAAACCGTGCAACCTAGAATGATATGCAATATATATAAATAGGAGAGACAAATATAAATGAAAGAAAAAGGATTTGAAAATTTCACCTGATTGACGCAAGAAAAGCAGTATTCCCTGTAACACATATCAAAAGATAGTATTAACAAAGAACACTGAAAAAAAGAAAAATTTAACTACTAAAATATACAAACAATGACTCTCCATATATTAACAATGGGAATCAACCCAAAGCACAATATAAACAACAAATGAAAACCTCACATCCCGCAGTAGCAATGTAAAGACGATGAGACTATAAGAAAAAGAGTTACCCCCAAACCTGGTTTTTGTAAAAGATATATCATTAATAACATGAAACACCGAATCAAGGGGTTCACTAGGGATGAAAGCTGAAACTATTTGGGAGACATGCACAAGTAAAAAGAAGTCATGGGATGCAAAGTAATCTAGTAATACTGGAGAAGCACGCAGTTCTAGTCCAAAATTAGGAATCTTCCTAAAAGTTGTGATAACAATTCTAGGTATGTTAACTTCTCCACTGGGTTTGTGAACATGTACTAAATCATCATCATAATCATTATCAACTAAGGGATCCATAGGAATATCACAATAAAGATGATTAAAAGTAACCTTATATGTAGAGTCTAGTGTCTCTAAGTCGTTAGACTTAAATACAGTTTCCTCAGAATTAATACATTCTTCATAAGAATCATTGTTATAGCACTGAAATGTCACACCGTTTAAAAGAATAGTGTCTTCAGTCCGAATATCTTCCTTTTAAATATGAGAGTGATCATTAACACGACCAGGAGTTGGACTAAATACACCACCTTCAGTTGGTATGATAATATCGTTATTCCTATGATCACAACTCTCAAGTTCATCATCATTCTCAATACACATTGATTCATTATTAAAAATGGTTTCATTATTAATATCATAAGTATAAGAAAAATTATAACTTATATCCTCAGTAAGACGACAATCATTTACCGACTGCATTATTTGAGCAATCGATAAATCAGTTTGTTTAGCAAGTTGATAAAAATAAGCATGGGTTTTACTCAATTCAGTATAAAATAACTCACTAGCTTTGGTTCGTTCTACAATGTCATTTTTGAGGCGATCAAACAAAGATAGTGATGATGCATATGTGTCAAAGTAAGATTGATCATCTTTCTCATACTGTGATGGAAAAATATGTGATAATATTTGAAATCAACACATAATCAGGGTAAGATTTGTAATAATCATAACGTTCACACGGTCGGTAATGATCATAACCCTGGTGATGATTCTAGTTATTATTTACACATTCTTCTAGCATGGGCTCCCTGCAATGTGAATTTCTATGCATATATTCTCCAATTGTTTCATTGTATGACTCATCATCTGACCAGTCTTTCTGGAACTCTTGGATAGATTCCAAAATGCCAAAAAGGAAGTCATGCCACCAGACTCCAGATATACAAAGAAAATAAAAACAAAAATTTATAAAAAAAATAATTGGTGCAAATTCAGGAAGTAAACAAACAAGCAATCACCAATTCATTCATTCCATAAATCACGTCAAAAAAGAATATTTTTTTTGCTCCTACCCTTATAATTGGAACGGAAGATTTCAAAGAACTCTACTAAGTATTTTTCCCACTTTGAAAAGCAGTACCAGTACCTCGTATCAACATTCACAATTTTGGATATCAAACGTCTAACCTGTCCAAATCGTTCAATATATAACTCACAAGCCAAAAACTCGTGAGTATTTTGGAGCAGACGAATGTTGTTGAGCTAGACGACCAGGAGCAGCCTCAAAAGTACCTGAAACAAAATTCTAAGACACAAAACTAGTCAAAAAGAACTAAACATCCTAAAATAAAATACAAAAATAAAAAATAAAAAAATAAAAACCTAAACTACGATTAGAAAATCAAAGTACTAATTACAATATTCCACAACCGCTCCCCGGAAGCGGCGCCAAAAATATAGGCGTCTACAATGTACAAGCGATAAGTACGGGTCGAACCCTCAGGGAGCGTTGGAAAATACCAGCATTTAATATTCCTAATAAACTAACCAGAAATAATGATTTTGGAATTTTAGAAATCGAGTTGAAATAACAAAATTAACCGAACTAAAATATATAAGAAAGGAGTCGGTAATTAACTAGGAATCCGGTTTCCACCAATCTAATCATATAAACTCAATTAATCTCATGTCTTGGAAAATAATGCATTAAAATCATAAATTATTGTTTTAGCGTTATAATTTCCTTCGCTTCTAATATAGCAATTCTAAAGCGTTATTTATCAATCCTAAAACATACACCGTCAAATAATTTAATCCAAGCACGACATATTTATTGAAAAGCATAAACAATCAAGAAAATCACATAAACAATTATATGCCAAGCTATATGAAGTGAAATTATTAATTAATTAAGTTATTACGAAAATATAATTAGAAAAAATTAATATGAACTTATATGATTAACTTTGGTTTCCACCCAAAACTCTAGTTAGAAAGTAACACATCATGGCTATGGATTTCTTAAAATCCACCAAAAAAAATTGCAAAGAAAAAGAAAAATAAACCGTTGTCATCTGGTACTAAAGCTTCCTCTTTTTTCCCTTGTTTTATCTCCTCCTCTACCTTCACGACAGCACCTCCATTTCTCTTCCGAGACTTTCGAGAACCAAGAACAGAAAAATCCCCCATCCTGTACTTTTACCTTTTCTTTTTATTCCTATCTAAACGGACGGATGGGCTCGGCAGTATGGACCTGTCCTCCGTTGTCCAATATTGATCACCCTCCCGTCAAATGGAAGCTAATAATCTTTAAACCAGTTTCCAGGTGGGTCCATGTCCAAATGCTAGAGACATCCAAAGCTTGACCAATTTATATGCATGTGGTAGCAACAAAGAGATGACGACAAATGAACACCACTTTTAGTTCCATGAATGATTACCGAGCAAGAATCAAAAATCAACCAAAACTATATTGTGCATTGTAAAGCCCTCTCTCTTATTCTCTCTCCTTCTCTCTCAGCTTCAGGCTAAGGCTACCTGAATCCTGCTGATTTTCTTACCGTTAGGCCCCCTCCTGGCTCCTAACGGCTAGTTTCTGTCAGATTTCTCACAGGAATTTCATGGAAAACTAATCTCAAGTATGAATTCAGAAACAAATCACGGTTGTAATTTTAAAATACTCACAGGAAATCACCATAGAAACAATGAAATTATAAAAATCACAAAAATCACAGGAAACCACAAATCCTATCAATCGATATCAGGAGTATCACTCTCATTTTCTTGTCAAACCTGTTTCAAGTGAAATTACTAAACCAAATTACCTCACCACTGTACTTTTTCAGAAGGATAAATTTCTCAAAGATTTCTCTATTAAACTATATCTTAACAAATCCTTATGTGCCGGTAGGTCTTCGTTGGATTTAAGATCTACTTTAAACATCCCAAAATCTTCATCAACCCTCTTAGGAATCTACCTAACGCTCCTCATTCAGATACCAAGTAAAGGATTTCGCAAGACATAGTTCCCAATTTTTGGCCAATTTTCAACCAAATTTACCCTCACAAAAAGACCTCTTTTCAAAGAAAAACAACAAGAAGAAAAACCAAATTATACCAATATCCACTACCTTCATAACCATTTATCTATTACTCACACCATCAATATCCATAAAGAAGATCACCTTAGTTTAATCAGCATATCAATCCACTCAAAAAACAAATTTCTTGTTCAAATTCAAACCAAAGAAATAAAAAAAAGTAAAGACGTGTTTGCTAAGGAGATTAACTCACACTTAATATTACATCCCAGGAATATAAACAATAAAATTAAGTTACGCCATGCTCATTCGAGATTCATTTCAAAAGAAGAAGTTTCTATTTACCTCCAAAAAGATGTCGAAGTCCAGATCACGCTCCTGCATCCCCTATTTTTCCTTAGTTGTTGTCGTTGATAAGGATGCCGACTATGAGTTCTATGTATGCCAACAACAGCTCGCATTCGAGTATTGTACCTAGGAGGCAGAGGTGGTCGTCTTTGGCTCTATGGAGATGCTGGAGTAGACCTATTTCCCCCTCAACCTATTTGTGTATTCCTTGCAGGTGCAGGTTCTGGTGGAGGCGCTTGTATGTAGAATCAGAAGCAGGTGCTAGAGGAAGTGCTTGTTGTGCAACATATGGTGGATTACGACGTCCATATCCAGCATCAACAAGCACTGCAATACTAGAGGCAGCCATTTCAATGGCAGGGCAGACCAAATGAAGCATGGGGTAAACCATTCCCTGAGTTGGAAGAGGCTGCAGTGTTACTCGATGAATCTCTTCTCTGACACTTGTTGGGAGCACAAGTGCATTAAAACCAAGCCTACCCCTACCTATTAGGAAAAATTGATCACTCACAACTACTTCTCCTTCATTGATAAAAAAACACCATGATCTGGATATTCTACAAACATTACCCAGCCCTCCTCCCATTGCAATTAGTAGAAATAGGCTCATCATAAATTACAGGAAGCCCCCCATCACTACAACCACCATTATTACCATTTTCACCATTACCATCATCACTATTATTATCAATACCAACATTTCCACTTCCACCAGTAACACCATTACTACTTACTCCCACCCCCAACTTCATAGGTGCTATTAGCAAATCGACCATGACCAGTCACTCACCTTCTCCAGCAGTTTGAACTGCACCATTTTTTGTGGAAACAATATGTTAATACCTAAAAATTGATTCTAGGAAAAACAATGTACTGTAGAAGTACTTTATTTAGATTCAGAAATCAAAATCGTACAAGGCAAGCCTAAACCACGACAGTAGCCGTTCCACCCTGCTTCGGTCACAGAGAGAGAAAATGGGTTGATCTTAGGGGAGGGAAACAAACAAAGTTGAAGGAATTTGTGTGTAGAGATGTTGAACTTATTGAGAAACTAACAGAGCTTGAGAGAATGATAAGCTTGTTGTTTCTCTGAATGGCCTAAGGAGCCTATTTATAATAGCTTTGGAGCACACGTTTCCTTGTAAAATAGTGAAGGTAGTGAAGAGATGGAGAAGTGGGAAGTCGTAGGGTTAATGGTTCAACCGCCTTGGAATCTTCGGGAAACCATTACTCCATTAACTACTTCAGCCTTACCACTACTTTGTAACCCCCTTATCATGTGGTGTTTCCATGCCCATGTTGTTGTAACCGCCAGACCAAAACCCCAAGTTTTATCCCCCCATGTAATTTTTTTGATTTCTTGTAGAGTTAGTGGAGTCATGGACTCAAAACACATGAATAGTTTGTCCCCAAATGAGCAATGATTGGTGCTAGCATAAACATAAACATAGGTATTGGCGTGAAGGGTGAGAAGACACGCAAATAAGATGGAAGACCAAAACCCCAAGTTTTATCCCCCATGTAATTTTTTTGATTTCTTGTAGAGTTAGTGGAGTCATGGACTCAAAACACATGAATAGTTTGTCCCCAAATGAGCAATGATTGGTGCTAGCATAAACAAAAACACAGGTATAGGTGTGAAGGGTGAGAAGACATGCAAATAAGATGGAAGGAGGTTTGTGATACTAGCATTGACGCTAGCATTGTCCCATGGCAGTGCTAACTAGTTAGTGCCTGTGATAACACAGACGCTAGCGCTGCTGGAAGCGCTGAATAGTTAACGTCTGTGGCGGCGCTAAATAGTTAGCGCCTGTGCTAGCACAGACGCTAGCGTTGCTGGCAGTGCTAACTAGTTAGCACCTATCACGGACGCTAGCGCTGCTAGCAGTGGTAACTAGTTAGCGCCTGTGCTAGCACGTATGCTAGCGCTGCTGGCAGCGCTAACTAGGGCTTGTGGTAGCCCATTTCTTCCCTAGTGCAAATTTTGGCATATTAGACCTGTTGGATTTTCCTGGCTTTTTGGCACATGTGTGTGCTACTTGTTTGTGTTGGGAGTGTGGCTATGGCTTTGCCAAGGCTGGTATTCGCTAGAGCCATGGTTATTGTTTATGCACAGTTAGCTTTGACATTTACTAATTGTATGTTTATAGTTTTCTCAATTGTATGAGATTTGATGTAACTTTTATGCAGTGCATACAGAATATTTTCAAGAAATTCAGCTGTGGAAGTTTGCAACTTGAGATTATGCTTGATGCGACTCTGCAATTTAGATGGTATGCATCTAATTAGTGCTCTTATTCAGATATGACATAGCCTTTATTATGAATTTTCGTAATCTTTTATATAATTAGTGCGTCCTGATTAATACAGATGATTTGCATAGCATACATGAAATAACAGAGGCTTAGCTGGGTATAGCCATGAAATTTCTATGGCGCATATATATGCAAAAGAGCTATAAAGCTAATTTTAGTTATCATTTGAGTATGCAATCTCAATTCTCTTCCGGAATGTAAGATAACAATAATATTCATAATTATGATACTATGTCAGGAATTTATGTATATTTATTTCATACTTATGCAGCTAGGTGAAAAGCAATATTACAATTTTTTTTCTTTTTCAAAAATCCACTATCAACACAATGATAGCACCATACCCAGGAGGAACCTCACCAAACATCTTCCCAAGTTTGACTCTTCGATTCTCTCTCAAAATCTGTTAATGCCAATTGAAATTAGTTGTGTAGTTTGATGGCTCTCTTCCATTTGGGAAAACAATCCCATAGTGCGAACTGGAAAGAGGCATTCCCATTGGATACCAATCCAAATCATACTCTTGCAATATGGATGGTGTCTCCTCCACAATCTCTTCATTACTATAATAAACATTCACCATTTTTGCTTTATTTGGGTTTGAATTGAAGAAAAGTTGAGGAAGATCTCTTTACAGAAGAGTAAAATGAACTTTTGGGTTTCTCTCAAGGTTATGGTAAATGGGGACTCAACTGATATACATATTTTTGTGTCTAATTTATCTCAATTCCGTATATTGATAGTGCCCGATTGTGTACTAATTGTGTTATTTTATGTGTTTGTAGGTATTTTTAGGAAATAAACATTTTTGGAAAAATTGGCTTAAAAAGTGTTAAAGGCACCCGAAGAAATTGATAAAGGCACATAGGAAAATTATAAGGAACCCACCTTATTATATTTTCAAATTAGAAATTGGCGGCAAAATCTCCTCTTTCATCAACGTTTAACTGTTTGACGGATTTTTGAGTAATAAAAGAGTTTTATGACAGGATATATTCTTGCCTTAAAAAAAGGAGTTGTATACAGTTCGGGAACTTGAAAATGACCTAAGAGAATCTCGTATCTAAGTAAAAACAGGTTGGAATTGAATCACGTGAAATAAGGAAAGTTTACAACAATATCCCGTTTAATATCTTGCTACTTAACTGCCTGAATAAGCGAATGGTTGTTAAGGTCTACAACTAGGGAAACAATATCACCGAGATTTGATTTCATACCTTCCAAGAGATGTAGAAGGACAAATCAGAACCAAGAGAGAAAGAAAATTTGTCAAGATTGGTTCATTAATCAAGATATGATTCGAAGATAATCGAGGTTTATTGATGTTGTATTATAAATATGAGTAGAAAAGAAAATTTTAGGGAGGATGGCTTAGCCAAAAACACGAAGAAAAAACAACTCATAATTTTTTTTGCTGCTGTCGGGAAGAAGAAGGAAGAAGATGAAGAAATCGTTGACATAGCTGCTGAAGTATCGTTAAAAACCGTGAGCTAAACTCTTGTATTCAATAGCTTTGGCAACGGTTTTCATGAATAGTGGCAACGACAGTTCAGGATTTAAAGCTCACAGAAGAAGTCGTTTATTCATTGAATCATTTTAATCATTCTGCGACTTAGTTAGTCATTTCTTTCATGTATTATTCATCTTCTCAAGCACTTTTGAGTCATGTACCTATCTTTTGAGACTGTTTTGGACATGATGAGTTAAATACCAACACTGGGACAATGGAGGAAGCCATATTTCACAATTGTTTGGTAACTATAATTGATTCTTTATGACTTTTTCCACTTATTCTAATTGATTTATGATTTTCATTAATTAGTTATGATTTTGTTTGATGGTGTAGGCTTAGACTTAGAGCTTTTGATGCGCCATGCTTATAATTTACAGTTAATGTTTTATAAATCTACTTTTGGCAAAGAATCAGAGTTAATCAAAGAGCTATAATTGTTACGAATCATTGTATTCATAGCTCATAAATGATTTTGGTGGAATCCTGAGCCCAAGTATCTCATAATATTGTTATTATATTTTGTTCATTTACTAGTTAAAAATTACATTTAAGTCTAAAATCAAATCTTCACAAGTCTTATTGTTTGAACCCCTATTTACCACTACTTCTACCAACCACATCAATTTTTGGCGCCGCCGACGCGGATTTGTTTTTTAGGTTAGGGTTTTAGATTTTTTTTGTTTTTAGGTTTAGTTTAGTTTATGTTTAGTTTTATTTAGGTTTAGTTAAGTTTAGGATTTAATTTATTTTTTATTTTTTTAGATTTCACTTGGGTATTTTCTTGTTTTTGATGTGTAGGTAATATTCTACATTTATTGTGGAATCGCCTACCAAAAAAGGTAAGTAATAAAACCCATTTTTCTTTTTTAGATTTTCATTTGTAAATAATTAAATTAGGAAATTAGCATAAGCATGCTATTCACTTGACACTGGTATTCTCTTGACATCTTCTTGTGAGTGAATTCCAACTCCAAAATTGTTGTTTCTGACTGTGACAATCCTTTATTGGCTTCGTTGTTGTGTTGTTAGGCTTTAACCAGGTATGCTAGAGTTTGTAGTAATAATATTTTTTTATGTTGGTCTTAATTTATACATATAAGCATATATTTACATATTAGTACTATATATATAAAAATAGAACCAAACCTTCTGCATGATTGCCCAATAGTAGACATGAATGTTATCCGAACTCGTTGTAGATGTCGAACGATCATGAAGATAATTCCACCACTGCTTCTAGTCGTAACGGAAGCGAAAACTCTGATATTACTTTCCTAGACGATGTGCCCAGCATCCATGATAAGATCTTTGATGGTGTTATTGAGGAGGCTGATGGCTCTGATTATGTTGGCAGTTTTATTCCAAACATTAATAGTGCTCCTCAGCTTCAGAGTATTTATCCACTGTCTCTTGCCAGGTGTTGTTTGCAGAGAGGGGAATACATGCCTTCATTTGTTTATTCTAAGACTTCCAGACTTCCCAGTATGAATGGAAAAGATGGGATAAAGTTATGTTGAAGAATCCTCAGGTGAAGCAGGTTTTAGAAAATGCCAAGATATTCCATGACGTGTAACTATATGAGACTTTGAACATTTTCAAGGACACGAATGGTCTGCTTCTATTTTCCTCTCGTTGGCGTGGTCCATTTCATTCAGCAGTATGTGCTTGGGGTAAATTAAAAATTACCTTGGAGGACGTGGAGGTCTTACTGCAACTGCCTATTGTTGGTAGCATTGCACTTGAATGGTCTGAGGAGGAGAAAAACGTGGCATCATCCTTGTTCAGAAAATATGAGACTTGCAAAATTCTAGTCGTTGCAATAACAAGAATTATTCGGGTTGGGTTGACTACTGTTGGAACGGAAGTACAAGTGTCGACAGCCTTACTATTGACGACCCTTTATGAAGTGTTGCATTCCTTTTACTTTGGATTTCCAGAGAAGTATTCGAAGATTCTCCTGGTGGTCAAGTAAAGTCTTCACTTGTTCTGCTTGCTGTTGTGCTCGCTCGTGGAAAGGCTCTTCCCCTTGGTAATCTTTTTGTTAGATCTTTATACTCACATATGGATAGTTTTATTCGTGACATGAGAGTTTCTAGTGGTCATTCAAAGATAAAGTCTTTTATCCCTGTTATGTTAATGCAAGCATGGATGTGGGAACATTTTCCTGAATATGCGCCAAAGACCAAACCTTCTTATCCGAGTACAAAGATAGAGTATGTTAGAATACTTCGTTGGAGTATGAAGAAACCTTTTTATGTTAGTCTTATTAGTTTAATGGACAATGAAAAGAACGTGAATTTCAGACCTTGGGGTTCGAGGCACGTGATTCCATATGATACCTTTGCTGAGAGCCTTGATATTGTTCTATGCTCTGGTCCAAGTGATGAAGGTAATACTGCTAAAGTCGGTGAAGCCACTTTTATGAGTAGTTGTACTCCAGGGTATATTCTTGTTGTTCGCGATAATAGTTACGTCATACAGAAGTATAACATTGATAGGGTGGCTCGGAAAATGGGATTTAATCAGTTTATTCCTCATTGCCGTACTGAGGCGCCTCCCATAGACATACTTCAACGATCCAATAACATCCATACCATTCCTGGTTGCAGCATTCCTTTTCCCTGGGATGACAGAAAAAGACATATCACTGATGAATATGCTAGTTTCTGGAACACACAACTTACTCTCCTTGAGAAATTTGTGTCTCATAAGCCTTCTGGTGTATGTGGTGTGCCTTCTGAACAAGAGTTAGCAGGTCAACCGAACTTGAAAATTACTTCTGGGGCGAGGCATGATTCGTTTGTCAACTTGAAATAGGTATCTCGAATCATCTCTTAGTTTAATCTCCATCTTTTATTTAGTATTTAAACGTTTAACTTGTTCTTTGTAGTCTCCCATAACACTTTGCACCTGATACTGCAGCGAACGCTATTCCTCATTCTGGGGAGAAGAGACCACGGGTAGTTATGCCTGGGAGTGGGGACCGTCCTTTAAAGAAGGTAAACGCTTTGTGTTTTCTCTTATTCTTCTTTTCTGTACGAAGTATAGTTATATCTTATCTTGGAAAACACCCTTGCATAGACTGGGAGCGTCAATCATCAAGGTGAATTGAGTATTCAACCTTTCAAGTTTGGCGTCCAAGCTATGATTGGATCCTCATCACCTTATGTTGTAAGCAAATTTTATTTTGAAAATTCTCGAGTTGTAGAAATTTTCGTTTTGTTGAAATTACTGAATTCAGATTCTTATGGATAATTATCATTCTTAGATAACTAGAAATACAAGTACTCTAGTATCAAAAAGTACCATTGTAGTTGGAAGTATGGAGGAAAAAGACCAAGATGACATCATACCTGAAATATCGTCCCACGCTGAAGTAATTGAAGAATTCGGAGCTGAAAACGAAGAACTTGGTGATTATTCGTATATGATGTGCCTTGTGCTTCCGATGGCTTGTGACAACTCCAAATAAGCTTATTCCATTGTTTTAGAATCACAATAGAATGATTATAACTCTTAAAACCACCAAATTTGTAGAACCATACGTGATTTCACGAAAGACTTTATCAATTTTCGCCGTCAGAAAAATTCAGATTCAGGTCTTCCTTCCGTAATGACCGTAAAATCCGAAGTCGGAATAGGGTGGTTGACCTCTCATTCTTTAGATAAGAGATAGAGATAACTTCTGAAAAAATAATTTCTGAATTTGGAGTCCGTTATCTAGGTGAAAAAGACCTGACATTGAGCATCTAGAACTTTTCCAGACAGAATTCTGTAGGTTTTCAGCTATCATGTAGTCGACCGTTTTGTCTTCCCTTATTAGCCCGCTCTTCCGATTAGCGTGCAATTTTAGCATGTTGTATTATACATCAATATGAATCATTTGGTATATAAACCTTCCCCAAATTCCTTACCAATTAGCGCCAGTTTCAGTTCTTTCAGAGGGTTATGTAAATACGTTTCTGACGACATTTTTGCGAAACGACCCATATCTCTTCTAAACCATATGCCATGACACAAAAAACTTTTAAATAAATGTTTAGGTTTCTAATGGACATATTTTATGAATTTTTTGATCTATGCTTTAATTCCTTATTCTTTGAGACATTTTGGCTCATTATCTCTATAATGTTTATGTTTTAGGGGGGAATGAACCAAAACAGATAGAAGAACTTGAAGGAGAAGGATTGGAGATTACCATGAGCCGTGGTGCTTGCGACGTATCTTTTCTATCTCACAAGAAAGATATATCTCTTTATGATGTGGTTGTCGAAGAAAGTACTCCGAGTAGCATTATCGTACAAACTGTTGATATGATGGAGATTGTTCCAGTTGAATACCCAAATGCTGGGGTTAATTTTTACTTCAAGTTTGATAGAATCCGTCATGGACATGTGTACGTCGGAGGATTCACTGTTTCTTCAGCCTACACTGAGCTATATACCAAAGTATGGAAAAAGTTTGGCCATTTCTTCGTAGGTAACCCTGAAAACTATCGCACTCTAGAGAAGAATGTATATGTGTTACTGCCAACTGTGCATGAGATTTTTTATCTTCCCCGTAGAGAAATTTCTAAGGTGGTGCTTCAAGACTGGAAGGGTTCCTTGAATGAGTCTACCTTAATGTTTTACGGCTTCGTCGTCACTTAGAAGCTATTGAAAAGAATTTACAGGAGAAAGGCGTATCTTATAACTTGGAAACAGTTGCCAAGGATAAATTTGATGTTGATAGGCTTTCTTGAGAGATGGAGCTTGCGACTAAGACTCTTGAGAAATTGGAGAAGGCATACCCTGAAGGTGCTGAGCCGGTTTTCAAAGAGTTTTTCTTTTAGGAGTTTTAATGATATTTTCGACTTTAGAACATATATTAACTCAAAATATCTTTTTCAACTGTTTTAATTGTAATTACGATTTATTTGATGACCTTATTAGTCCACGAAACCATAGGACTACATGATTCGTCAGAAAAGGGCATGATAGCTACCTTTTTCTATATAACAGGATTATTAGTTGTTTTTTTTTTTTTTGCATGAAGGATAACCCAGTGGATGGTCTTACTTTTTAAGACTTATTTTAATTACATTAATAAGTATTCTCGCCTTTTCGGACCCATTTCAAGTATTAAAGATCGATATTCTAGACATATGGCTTTTTTATGGTTTTATTTTGGGATTTTGAGTAGATGGAGGTTTTTTTTTTTGAATGATTTGCCAGGATATTTTTTTTTTTTCGAAAAGAAACAATGCTTTGCTTGATTAATAAATTGAAATCCTAAGTATGAATGCAAGATATTACAGACACTTTGGAGGAATTATAAATATTGTATAAAACATGGAAATGTTGTGGGGTGGTAGTAGACTTCTTTAAGCGTTGTGAGCTTTAAGCCACTTTCCATGTATGACCACTTCTTTTGGCTTGTCAGTATTAACAAGCTTGTAGTAACTGCCGATCAAGGCTTCTGTGACAAGATACAGTTCTTTTTCAGAAAAGGATGTAATTTTCTCCACTGTATTACCGACATGAAAGGAATTGGGTTCAAGCCCCTTATCTTCATGGCATGTCTTCTGAATGACCGGGTTGTTAATTTCCTCATCTCTAGTAGAAAT
The DNA here is from genome assembly GCA_023531435.1 of Papaver californicum. Taxonomy (NCBI): domain Eukaryota; kingdom Viridiplantae; phylum Streptophyta; class Magnoliopsida; order Ranunculales; family Papaveraceae; genus Papaver; species Papaver californicum. The sequence continues at coordinate 6,328,637 of JAJJMC010008370.1, read as the reverse complement.
AATCCATACTCATTTGGCAAAATTTTAAAAAGGATCATCTTCCCATTCACATCACCGAGTCAGAGTAGGGTTGATATCTGGGTTAAGTCCCCAAGATTTGATGAGACGTGAGATCGCTAGTAGCAAAGGAGTTGGTGGGATGTGACTTACTTTTGTGCGAAATCTTCGGACATATGATGTCGTGTCCTCTCCTGGCAGCTGTTTCACATCCAGATTCATTACGCGGATAAACTCGTATGATAGGCAATCTCTGGGATTTGATGGCTTGTTTGAGAGTCTTGGCGGTGTTGGCGCTGGCGAAGGAGATACATATGATTCCATCTTGTTGCTACAGATCCATGGGCATCCTAGAATCATGTCATAATTTGGATCCTCTTTGTCAATGTGAAACTAAGTATGCTTATGGGCCTCACCTATTTTTAACTCAAGAATGATGTAGCCGTAGGCACTCCTAGACTTTCCTTCGGATTTTCTCGATTATGGTTGGCGAGTGCTTGTCTTCGTGCCTAAATATTTCCGCGGCTCTCAGAGTCTTGATAGTGATGTTATTGACATCGGTGCCTGCATAAATTAGTGTTTGCTCGAACTCGGTATCTTTGAGGCGAGTAGTGGTGAAAAGTCCCTAGGAAGGATTTTTATTATGCTGGCTGACAACGTCTTCCGAGGCATACTTGGGATACACAATAGCTTTTTCGGAAAGGGTAGACGCTTACCCGACACAACACGATTGAGCAGTAAAAATGTCTTTGTGTTGTGCCTTTGATAGGTAAAGAAGTTCGCGTATGCGCTCCATCATGGATTGGAAATTTCTATTGACGGAATCCCCAGAGAGTGTAAAGCTCTTGAAGGGAAGGGAATATTTGTGGACACCTTCAGTCCCCAAGCGTAGTTCTCTTGAATCGATCTTTTCTCCAAAGATATGCCTTAAACCTTTGCATTCACTAGTGGGATGGTTGACAAACCTGTGGAAGTGACAATATTTTGGATTTGACATGTCCTATTCAGTGGGTGGGTGTCGCATATGTGGTAATTTGATAGCTCCATTTTGTACCCATAATTCCAACAGTTCGAGGACCTCCTCCATGGGGAAAGGGAAGTCTGAATTGGTTGTATTTGTCTTGGTTTATTGTGTCTGATGCAGAGTCTTGACTGAGCCTTGTCCTTAAACTGGTGTTGGTGTTGTTTCCGGGGCTGACACAGTACGCTTAGCTTATGATGACGATTGAGGTGCTGCTTTTTTCTTTCCCCCTTATTCAGTGAAAACACCTATGAAGTGTTGGGTAGAATGTTGTTTGTTCACCAGACGTCCACTTCCATGGGTGTATCCATGGATTTCTTCTTTAGTGGGCCTTGTTCTCTCCAACATGGATGGATCTGTTGTTGCCGATCTCTTGGCTGCCTCATGTAGCTACGAGAAGGTTTGGAATCGTAATTTTTCTAACAGAGCACGACAGGAATCAATGCAGAGCTCCACCAATTGTTGTTCAGTCACATTCTGGTCATGACAGTCGAGAGCTTGCGTTCTGAACCTCTTCCCAGGTCCGAGAGAGTGATTTTCTCAGAGGAAATAAATACTTTTTATAAAAAGCATTGACCATCTGAGACCAACTAGAGATGTTTTTGGGGGCGAGGTTGTTGTACCAGGTATAAGATCTCCCCGTAATAGATTTAGAGAATTCTTTGAGCTGCAACACTTGGTTATACTCATGCACTCCCAACGATTCCAGGAATCAAGAAATATACTCTCGGGCGTTCCCGGTGCCATCGTACAATGAGAATGGAGGAGAGGAATATCTTCAAAGTGCAACCCTCTGAATTTCTGCTGGGTAAGGGGGTTGGTGTTTATGGAACGAAGATGAACCTTCCTTTCCACGATTTTGCAAAAGCCTTTCCAGATCTTTGCGAGTGACAAAGTTATGTTGTTTTTGACTCCTTTCTGACACAAGGTCGGTGATAATCTGTTCCTCGTAATCTTCTTGGACATTATCTCTTGACGTGTTGGCTTCGCCGACAGTTGAGTTCTTAGCTTTTTCCGTTTGATGATAACGTTGCCCCGGTGATAATTGCTTCGTCAAAGTCTTGAGAAAGGTAAGAACTTCCTTCTAGGTAGTGTCCATGGCTACTTTACTTTCATCCAAAGTTTCTTTCCGCTTCATCAAATCACCTATGGTTGGTGATGCTTGCTTCTTGTTTTTGTCACCTTCAGTGGTACAAAGAGGAGTTTTGGTATTTTCAGTAGTGATACTTTAAGGAATGATCTATGGAGTTTCACCACTGGTGTTGTTAAGGTTAGGAGTGGGTGTTGAACCCGAATTGGGATTAGTTTTTGAACCTGACCTAAGCTCCACAATTTTCAGAAGATTGAAGAATTGAATTCCAAATAGTTGAAATATTCGTGACCGAGATATTGATCTCCCACTGTGGTCGCCAATTGTTAATACATAAAAATTGATTATAGGAAAAACAATGTACTATAAAAGTACTTTCTTTAGATTCGGAAATCAAAATCGTACAGGGAAAGCCTAAACCATGACAGTAGCTGTTCCGCTCTGCTTCGGTCATAAGGAGAGAAATGGGTTGATCTTAGGGGAGGGAAGCAATGGAAGTTGAAAGAATTTGTGTCTAGAGATGTTGAACTTATTGAGAAAATAACAGAGTTTGAGAGAATGATAAGCTTGTTGTTTCTCTGAATGGGCTAAGGAGCCTATTTATAATAGCTTGGGAACACACGTTTCGTTGTAAAGTAGTGGAGGTAGTGAAGAGATGGAGAAGTGGGAAGTCGTGGGGTTAATGGTTCAACCACCTTGGAATCTTCGGAAAACCATTACTCCATTAACTGCTTCAGCCTTACCACTACTTTGTAAATTCCTTATCATCGGGTGTTTCCACGCCCATGTTGTTGTAACCGCAAGAACAAAACCCCATGTTTTATCCCCCTATATAATTGTTTTGATTTCTCGTAGAGTTAGTGGAGTAATGGACTCAAAACACGTGAACAGTTAGGCTCAAGTGAGCAGCATAAGCATAAACATAGGTATAAGATTGAAGGGTGAGAAGACACGCTAAGAAGAAGGACGGATGTTTGGGATACTATCATTGGCACTATCATTGTGCCATGGTAGCGCTAACTAGTTAACACCCTTGATAGCACCGACACTAGCGATGCTGGCAGCGGTAGCTAGTTAGCGCCTATGCTAGCACGGACTCCAACACTGCTGGCAGCGCTAACTAGGGCTGGTGCTAACCTATTTCTTCCCGAGTGCAAATTTTGGCATATTAGCCCTGTTGGATTTTCCTGGCCTTTTGGCACATGTGTGCTACTTGTTTGTGTTGGGAGTATGGCTATGGATTTGCCAAGGATGGTATTCGCTAGTGCCATGGTTATTGCTTATGCACCACTATCTTTGACATTTTTAATATCGTTGCCATATTTATGGCATGTTTATAGTTTTCTCAACTATATGAGATTTGATGTAACTTGTATGCAGTGCATACATAAATTTTTTAAGAAATTCAGTTGTGAAAGTTTTCAATTTGAGATTATGCTTGATGCGACTCTGCAATTTAGATGGTATGCATCTAATTAGTGTTCTTATTCAGATATGACATAGCCACTATTCTGAATGTTCGTAAGTTTATATAATTAGTGTGTCCTGATTAATACAGATGATTTGCATAGGCATACATGAAATAACAGAGGTTTAGCTGGGTAAAGCCATGAAATTTTTATGACGCATATATATACAAAAGAGCTATAAATCTAATTTTAGTCATCAATTGAGTATGCATTCTCAATTCTCTTGTGGAATGTAAGATAGCAGTAATATTCATAATTATTATGCTATGTCAGGAACTTATGCATATTTATTTCATGCTTCTGCAGCTAAGCGAAAAGCAATATTGATATTTTCTCTTTTGTCAAAAATCCACCTTCAACACAATGATATCACCATACCCAGGAGGAACTTCACCAAACATCTTCTCAAGTTTGACTCTTCGATTCTCTCTCAAAATATGCCAATGCCAATTGAAATTGGTTGTGTAGTATGATGGCACTCTTCCATGAAGACACCGTTGCCATAGCTAATGAAGTGTCGTTAAATACCGTGAGCTAAACTCTTAATTCAAGATCTTTGGAAACGGTTTTCATGAATAGTGGCAGCGATGGTTCAGGATTTAAAGCTCACGGAAGGAGTCGTTTATTCATTGAATCATTTTAATCATTTTGCGACTCAGTTAGTCAGTTCTTTCTATTAGTTTAGATAAGGTTCAACCATATGCATATTATTATGATGATGAAGAGAGTATTGATGAAGAATTTGAAATCCGTAGTCATAATGATCAAGAAATTTTTACACCATTTGAGCTTCATGATAACAATGATGTTTCTAGTTCTGATCCTAATAATGTTAATGTTTATTTACCTATTCAAGAGGAAAATGATTTAACTAGAGATACCATTGTTACAGACAGTGAAATATTTCCTTGTTATTAGGAAAACAATAATGGTTTAGAGGAACGAGTTTATCTTGAGACTAATGTTTTAGAGTCCAACGATTCAACAACAATAGTCTCAAACGAAGACAAAAGACCCGTAGAGATTTTAAATATGAGTGAGGATGCACCTCCTGCTTATAACTTAAAAGAAGCAATTGACCATTTCCAGGAATCTGATGATCTAGAAATTAGGGATATTATGACTAGTCTTTCAAGAGACAACCCAAAATTCTAAGTTTGGGGGATTATCATTCTCCCCGTTCTTTACCTTTAACTCTTAGAAAGATCCCTAAGTTGGGACTTGACATATGTGCCTCTACCATTTTAAGAGATTATCTTCACGAACTGCTTCCCGAACCTAATGATGTCCAAAAAGAAGTTCGGTTGTTAGAGACTCATCCTCTGGTTGATGTGGTATACTCAGGAGATAATACCAAGATTGATTTTGTTTTCCTACCAAAAAATTTCTTCCAATTATGGGAACGTTTGAATTTCAAATGTATTTGTTATTAAGTTTTGAGACTAAGCCTAATTACTTTAGGAGATTAAAATCGACGCATTTGAATAAGAATGACCACCACCTCCATTATGGTCAACTGTGTGACTCCAATCTGATTAACTTTGAGGATCTGCAATTATTCAGTTTATTACAAATGTGCTTCTAAGTTCTTAGTTGAGTTTTTCCATACTCTACAACCTGATCCTTCTGATTCTTCTTATGAGGAAATCCAGCCCATGAAAATATTTTATCTAGAACCTTTTATAGAACCCGACCCTGAACCACAACTAGATAAAGTTGTCTTAAACAAAACACTAGATAAGGTTGTGCTCTGTTTGTTCACTTTCTTGGTATGTTGCAGTTTCCTTTTGATTGGGATAACACTATTTGATTCATATGACCCACAGTTGTTCCAGCTGTTACTATATGGTTTTATGAGGTGACTAAGCCTTTCTTAGTCTAGCTGAAGACTTTAAACTTAGCACTTATTGGGAAGTAAAACGTGCTCATGCGACACGGTAATATCCTTCCTTAACTCTTTTCTTCAATGTGGTAGCAGTTTGTCCTTGTTCATACTGTTAATTTCATCTTTAGAGCACTAAGGACAATGTTAAATTTAAGTTTGGGGGTAAGAGAAAAAAATTGAGTGTAATAATAAAACTCCAAAATTTAGAAACTTGTGAACAATTCAAGATGACACTAACCATTCTAGGTAGATGGAAACAAAATTCTTGTCTATATGAGTTGGTGTGCGCAGCTAAATGGTTTATTCATAAACGGACAAAGTATCACCATATCACGTTTTGTTTTTATTGTTGCAACTTTTTGTATTTCTCTAAGTGATTTGGTGGGGCACTAGTATCGTCTTGTTGTCGCCGCTAGGATGAAGTAGAGTGATTGAGACCAAGCCCCATTATTTTAATTGAACTTGACCAATAAATTTTTTAAAAATATTGACACTTGGATAACAATATGTGTGTGTTCTCCCTGTGTCTTTCGCCTAAGAAAGCGTGGAACGCAGGATCTATGGGAACTATCATGTAATATGCTGAAAAGGGGCATGTGCTTAGATTCAAAAGATCTAATTATATCGTCGATACATTAAAAATAAAATAATAATAATAATGGACAATAAACAACTGCAATTAAAGTTATGGCTTCAAGTGGCATTGCACCCTGCTCCCCAGCCACTCTCTCTGAGTTGAGCCACAAGCACCCAGATGCTCCACTTCCTTGTATCCTTGAAGGCCCAATCAGTGCTGAGGCACTTAGTGTGGACAAGGCAACAGTCCTGAGTGCAATCAAAGGGTTACCCAAAGGGACCTCATGTGGCAGAGATGGACTCAGAGCAAAGCATCTTCTGGATGCCCTTAGTGGCCATGCTGTTGCAGTTGCAGATGACCTTCTTTCATCCATGAAAGGAGTTATAAACTTGTGGCTTACTGGCATATGTCCTGCTGTGTTGGGTGCCTACATTTCCAGTGCCTCTTTGGCCTCTTTGCTCAAGCCTGGAGGGGGCATCAGGCCAATAGCAGTGGGTACCATTTGGAGAAGGCTCTACTCCAAACTTGCAGCTTCAGGGGTCAACAAGGATATGGCCACTTACTTGGGGGATTACCAATTTGGAGTGGGAGCCCAACGTGGTGGAGAAGGCATCTTGCATTCATCAAACACGCTGCTGGAGGTGCAAGGTAACTCCTTAACCAAGTGCATGCTCTTGATTGACTTCAACAATACATTTAATCTGGTGGACAAATATGTCATAATTGAGGAAAACAAGTGCAGATGCCCTTGTATCTTCAGGTGGGTTGAGTTTTTTTATGCAAAGCCTTCCAAGCTCTACTATAATGAAAATGTTCTCATGTCAGCTCAGGGAGTTCAACAGGGTGACCCATTGGGCCCTTTACTTTTTGCACTGACTTTAAACCCCCTAATACTCAGAATTGCTTCAGAGTCAACTTTGGATATGCATGCCTGGTATCTAGATGATGAGACCATTGTAGGTGACACCTTGGAGGTGGCTAAATATCTGCATATTATTCAAGCTAAGGGCAACAATAGAGGCTTATCCTTGAACATTAACAAGACAAAGTTATTTTGGCCCAACAAAGACCCTAGGAGTTTACATAGTGGTGTTTTCCCAACAAGCATCAGCAAACCATCCATAGGAGTGAAGCTATTAGGTGGTCCTGTTATCCTAGATGCCAACTTCTGTAATGATTTGGTTCAGCACAAGGTGGAGAAGACCCTTCAGCTAATGGAGTCCCTGAAGCTCCTGCATGAACCTCAGAGTGAATTGCTCCTCCTTATAAATTGTGCTGGAGTGTCTCCCTTGTACTTCACCTTGAGGACCACTAGCCCTTCGGTTTTATACCAGGATGCTGAGCAATATCACCTGCACCTCAGCCAGTTCTTCAGGCACCTGGTTACTGGTGATGGAGCTGGCTTTGGCCCCTACCATATGCGTATACCTACACTGCCCATAAAGGATGGGGGATTGGGAGTGTACACTATGATGAACTCCAGCAGGTACTGATAGACACATTTTAGTGTCTAAATTGTACCTTAGTTTCTATTAAGTTAGTATTCGATTTTACAAATATTACGTGTTTTTATGCTTTTGTAGGTACAGTAGAAGAATAAAGATTTGTGGAAAAATTGGCTCAAAAAGTGATAAAGGCACCCCAAGGACAAGTGTTATTTGGCACCCTAGAAGTGGATAAGGGGTACCCTCGGGTCAACTCGGTCAAATCGGGACAAATCGGGTCAAACCCGAGTCAAATCGGTCAACCCGAGTTGACCGAGTCAACTCAGCACGGGACCGATCGGAATTCGTCTGCATCAACTGGCCACTTTCAATTCGCGTGAGAAACAAGTTTTTGTTGCTTCCAGATTGTTCTAAACACTCATAGTTATCTCACGCAAGTCATAAACATCAAAAGATCCCGTAAAATCAGCTTGAAAATCATGTATTTGGCCGGAATCATGATTCGATTAAGATTGGGATTTGTGGGCAGTTCTAGAGAGTTCTATTAGGTTTAGAACTCTCTCTAGGGTTTCTACTATCTATATAAACTAAGAGAAGCCAAGAAAATCGAGGAGGAAAACCTAGAGAAGAAATCAGAGAAATTCCGGCCACTTCCGGTCGCCGCCGGTGACCTGCTGCTGCTCCGGCCGGCGTGTTCTTCATCCACCATCACCGAAGAAGACGATCTTGTAACATCTATATACGTTGCATATCCAGTGTTACATTCTGCTCCTGTTTCCTATTCTTTCAAATCTTTGTTGCTTAGAATACTTTCTGTTACAGCTGAACCCTCTCCTGCAACATTTATAAACGTATCTGTTCAGCTGTTGCACTATTATTTCACCTTGTAATCAACTTTTTGAGCAATGAAAAGATCTTTTGAGCAAGTTTTCTTCACCATGGGCTAAGTTTATTTACTGGGATGATGGATAAGGTATTTTTCTCAATTTTATGTGATTTAATTATTTTCTAATAATTATTTATAATTCTTTTGTTATTAGAATTGCATAGTTTTAAATAGTAAAAACGGTTTTCTTTCAACAGTTGTGCTTTTGCTTGATGGATTATGCTTAGTTAATTAATTTTGATAGTCCATGCTTGTGATTTACCTCTGTTTGTTAGAATAACAAAACCAATTTTGGCAATTATTTGGGCTTCAATTAATTTAAAAAGAATTATCTGATTAATCACATAGGTTGTTAGAATTACCTGATTCCTGATTCCTGGTATTTTTAAAATTATTCAAAAATCATCTTTAGGTTATTTAGTCTTTTTCTTACTCCTGAAATTTTCTAGAGTTAATTAGAATCATTATTTTCTAAAATCATTACCTTCACAAGTTCGAGAATCGAACCTCTTTTTACCACTATATAAAATTACATCCGGTACTGTTATCTAGCTTCTTACACACAGACAATACAGGTGCAGAGTTCCATCCTCAAGGTGCACAGGGACACAGACCTTCACCAGAGATTCCAGCAAGCGCTGACTAGCTTCTGTCAGGTTTGTGGCTTGTCCCCTTCTTCCTTCAGTATTAAAGCAACTGCCCCACGTCCCATGCATGCTCTGGCAGTGTTGTACTTTGATATGGTGAAGAAGAATATCCCCAGCTGCTTCCAACAGACTGGACGAGACTGTATCTTATGACAGTGTAACAGAATGGGCCATGCCCAAGACTATCTCAAGGCCATCCCCATTGCTGGGCTACACCAAGCAGTTGGGCCTCACCAATTCATGACCATTCTCAGCTATAGGTTGGGCATACCAATTTTTGATGAGAACAACTCCTGCTCCTTTTGTGGTAGGGTTGTGGATGCCTATGATGATCATGCCCTACATTTTTCTAGCGAGGTGGGCCTTAAATTCAGGCATGATCTAGTTAGGGATGTAGTTGCTGACATGTGCTTTAAAGCCGGTGTCTCTGCCCGAAAGGAAGTTAAGTTGGGATTTTTATCCGATAACGCAAACTCACTGAGGCCCGCTGATATACTTGTTTATAACTGGGAGGAAGGCCTAGATGTGTGCTTTGATGTTACATGGGTGTCCCCTTTCGCCGGCAGCGAGAGGGTCGCTTTTACACCCGGGACAACCATCTCCAATGTCGTTACCCGCAACCGCAACAAATATTTGGTCAAATGCAGGGACCATGGTACGGCTTAGGCGTGCTCACTTTTACGACCCTATGCGAGCTGGGAGAGGATACGGTGGCCTTTATGACAAGGTTGCATAATTGCATGGCTAGCCACGATTACAACTACAAAATTGAAAATTCCCTTTTCTTTAGATTAGGCATTTCTATTCAAAAAAGGGTAGGTGCCCAGCTTGTGGCTAGGCTACCTACTAACTCTATGTAACTGCCTTTCTCCCTTTAATGAAAGTTATTTTATAATAATAATAATAATTACTGCCTTTCCTCCACTCAGCTAACAAGCTTCTGGAGATGCATGGGAGCTGCCATACCATGAGTATGCTATTGATAGACTTCAGCAATGCTTTCAACTTGTTGGACCGAACAGTGATGCTTCATGAAGTGAGGAGAAAATGCCCAAGCATTTGTATATGGGTAGAATTTTGCTATGAAAATCCAGCAAAATTATACTACCAGGATCACACTCTTTTTTCTTCTCAGGGAGTGCAGCAAGGGGATCCCCTTGGACCATTGTTGTTTGCACTAACCCTGCATCCCTGATCTCTAAGATAGCATCTGAATGTTCCCTTGTGATGAATGCATGGTATATAGATGATGGTACAATTGTAGGTGATTCTTTGGAGGTAGCCAAAGCTTTGCAAATCATCCAGAAAAAATGAGTCAGTAGAGGGCTCTTTCTCAACATCAGGAAGACAGAGCTATATTGGCCCGTGATTGATCCTATAGTTCTGGAGGAGGGTATCTTCCCCGCAGGCCTTAGCAGACCATCTCAGGGGGTTAAGCTACTAGGAGGACCAGTTAGCTTAAACTCAAGCTTCTGCAGAGACATTGTGCAGGGAAGAGTGGACAAGACATGTAAGCTTATGCAGTATTTGAAGGCCTTGCAGGACCCACAGAGTGGGCTCTTGTTGTTCAGAAATTGTGCAGGGGTCTCTAGACTATTTTTCTCTTTGAGAACCACTAACCCTCAAGCCCTCCAGGCTCCAGATGCTCATTTTGACCAGCACCTCTTGCAGTTTCTCAGACACATAGTGACAGGTGACGGAGCTGGATTTGGTCCTACTCTGATGCGTTTAGCCACCTTTCCAATGAAGGATGGTGGACTAGGGGTTTACACCATGGGCGACGCCTGCCATTACAGCTTCTTAGCTTCATGCATTCAAACACAGCAGTTGCAGAGCACCATCCTTAAAACCCACTGTGATGCGGACCAGCACCTTAGCTTCCATCAAGCACAGGCCAGGTTCACACATGTCTGTGGTCTTCCTGCCAACATCCAAGTCGTTGCCCCGCGCCCTATGCACCTTATGGCAGCCCAATACTTTGATGTGGTCAAGAAGAATATACCCACTTGCTTCAACTTGTCCAGCGAGATAACATCCTTTGGAAAAGCAACAAGTTGAGTCATGCCCAAGACTTCCTTAAGGCAATCCCCATAGCCGGGCTTCACCAAGCAATTGGGCCTTGGCAATTCCGGGCTGTCCTTAGTTACAGGCTTGGTATAGCATAGTTTGAAGAGGGGAGCTTATGTTCTTGTTGTGGGCGGGGTATGGACGTCTTTGGTGATCATGCACTTTATTGTGCCAGTGAGGTGGGCCTCAAATTTCGACACGATTTAGTCAGGGATATGCTATCTGACATGTGCTACAAAGCTAGAGTCGCCGCTCGCAAGAAAGCTAACTGGGCTTTCTCTCGGACAATGAGAATTCATTGATGCCAGCGGATATCCTAGTATACAACTGGGAGAATGGCCGAGACGTGTGCCTTGACGTCACAGGAGTGTCCCCGTTCACGGGTGCCAGGGGAGCCTCCTTCACGCCCGGCCAGGAAATCTCGAACGCTACGACTCGCAAGAACAGCAAATACCTAACCCAATGTGAATACCATGGGTATAGGTTCAGCGTGTTAGCGTTCACCACTTTGGGGGAATTAGGAGAAGACCTTATATCTTTTGTGTCCCGGCTACATAACCGTACTACAAGCCTAGATTACAATTACAAAATAGGCAACTCCCTTTTCTTTAGACTTGGCATTTCCATACAAAAGGGTGTGGGAGCTCAGCTTGTGGCGAGGCTTCCCACCACTAATGTGTAATCGGTTTTTCCTATCTATTTCGTTCTCATAATAATAATAATAAATAAATCGACCGCTGGTGCCCTTGTATATACCAGCTGAGTTAATACTAGAATTAAGATTCAGACCAATGGGTGTGTATCTCAATCCATTAGGGTTCATCTCGGCACGATGTTCATACATATATTCTGGGAAATACCGTTCACCGTAGTCAACATGTGCACACTTCTATCTCCATATCCATCTTTTCAATATATTCATGTGATTGTGGTTTGTTAAATTCCGAGTATTGTGGTTTATTGTACGAATTTTTGAGTATTTTTTCTTATATATGAACTCTAGTACGCTTGAGTAAAAACTTGTGTACAACAATTGGACTCATATAGGGTAATGATTCTCATAAATGAAGAACATAGTTCCAACTAAATAACATGATTATTGTCTACCCTCAATCGTTCACATATAGCTAGGGTTTAGAATTAAAGGTTTTATGAGTATACCTCTTATAAACCCTTACGAGACGAAACTCTTCCACTAAGGCCACTTAGGGGTTTAAAGGCTTGTTACACATGCTAAATATAGTCGTGATTCCTGAAAAAGTGAGTTAGGATTTTTATTTTCTAGATTAGATTTGCTCGAGGACAAGCAAATAATAAGCTTGGGGGGATTCGATAGACACATTTTTGTGTCTAATTTGTATCAATTCTTTATACTGATAGTGCTCGATTGTGTACTAATTGCGTTATTTATGTGTTTATAGGTATTTTTGGGAAATAAATTTTTTTGGAAAAATTGGCTTAAAAGGCACACAGGAAATTGATAAAGGCACCCACCTTCTTATCATTTCAAATTATAAATTGGCGGCATAACCTCCTCCTTCATCTATGTTTACCTGTTTGACGGATTTTTGAGTAATAAAAGAGTTTTATGACAAGATATATTCTTGCCTTAAAAAAAGGAGTCATATACAATTTGGGAACTTGAAAATAACCTAAGAGAATCTCGTATCTAAGCAAAAATATGTTGGAATTGAATCACGTGAAATAAGGAAAGTTTGCAACAATATCTCGTTTAATATCTTGCTACTTAATTGCCTGAATAAGTGAATGGTTATTAAGGTCTACAACTAGGGAACAATATCACCGATATTTGATTTCATACCTGCCAAGAGATGTAGAAGGAAAAATCAGAACCAAGAGAGAAATAAAATCTGTCCGAGATTGGTTCATTAATAAAGATATGATTCAAAGAAAATCGAGTTGTATTTGTGTTGTGGTATAAATAACAAGAAAAAAGAAGATTTTAGGGAGGATGGCTTGGCCAGAAACACGAAGAAAAAAAACTCAGAAAAAAACCACGCTTATGGTTAAATGATGGTTTTCCCTAAACATTTGCAATTCCCCAGAAGACTTAAACCCTCTTATCTCTGCTACTGCCATTTCATTTGTTGCCTATTCGAATAATTATTTTTGTCTAATCAATCTAATGGTTCTTTACATGAGCATATTGACACTTGGCATCAATTTTATTGGTTATTTCACCAGCAGGAGAGACACGTACCAGCAAAATTTGAACCATTGCCTTTCTTCTGAGTGGATGGGAAACTATAACTGCAGGTTTAATAATCATCTTACTTTCTCTAGGCATCATTACCATATTGAAAGGACAAGTTTTTTCATCTTTGCTGGGAGGAAAGATAACTTTCAAACTGCCAACGGTCCTCTTAATTGCCATGATGGGATGGCTTGAAAGCTTTTGGTCCAAATTGGTACAAATAGGTCTCTAACTATATCTAATATCCCAATACAACACCTTTAACATATCCTGGATGGGGTGGATTTAAGCAACTCCAATGGGGTATGTTTAGAAGGAACAACAAATATTACCGTCTCTACCACATGTGTGATACACCATAGGTATCTCTTAAACTATTTTCAAACCAAAATTGTTATTTTGGCTCACCCCTATGGTACTATTAGTTATTGCAGGCAGACCCACACGCTTTTACTTGGGGATATAGGTTGTTGTTGTTATAATACCACTTGACGGAAATTGCTTAGTATTGTCTTTGTCTCTCTGAATTGTTGGTCATCTCAGACAAACAAACTCGTGATGTTACATCCTTTGACCATCAATTTGGTTGGGGCTAGCCTAGGTGTGAATATCTTACAAACTTTGTTTATTTATTTAAACATAAATATGCTAGCTAACTTTCTATGCATGTATAACCCCAAGGCTTTGACAGACTTTATCATATTAGGTAACCATATCCAAGGTATCTACAAGCTGAGCAATTATAAGTCAAATTCAAAACCCCTTAATCAGACCCGTGACCTAACTATCCCTTATTGCTGGAATAACCTCATTGGCCTATAACTTAACCAAACTTTTTTTATATTTGTACCTTTATTTGTTTTATCCCAAATGTGCTGCTCTATTTCAAATTAAAGATGGCAAAGAAATTTTTTTCATTCTTAATCTCTATACTACCCTTTTCTACTGACTTAAAAATTCAATAACTTCTTCCTCTAACTAAAAAACCCTCTGCAGAGAACTCTTTCATTGAACATCTTTTCAACCAAATGAATAGCTCCATGAAATTCCCTGATGACCTGTGCCCAAAGGTCTTTCTTAATCCTGATGTCATCCAAAAGAAGAAAGACTTGGGTTGGAAGTGGTGTTTTGTTGGGATACTATGCAACAATATCTCCGTTGAAACCAGCCGTGTGAGCAAATTTATAAATGAAAACGGGGACCTTAATAGAAGAGTTGAAGTTGAGCTATGGAATAAAATAAGGAACTACTATCACATGAGACTCACTGATGAAGGAGACTACAAAATTCTAAGACAAGGTGGTAGTAGGAGAGTTTTTGGAAAACTTATTGTGCTTGTTGAGATACCACCATCTGGTCTTGAGTTCATAGATGAAGTGGTTTTCTACAAAGTCATGATCTGGCTGTTAATTAAAAGGATAACAAGACACGTTATTCCGGACATCAGAAAAATTTCTTAAGCTTTTTGGAGTTTTTCAGGAAAATAAGAAACCTTATGGTCAAAGATCCTGAAGAGAAGAATATGAAAGTAAAGATAACTATTGATGTCACTAAGGCGCTGAAGTTTTGTAGTGAAACCTATGAGTCTTCAACTGTTACTTATTAGCTTGAGTTTTCCTATGCTCTTCCAGGCATCAACTTCTGTAAGGTATGTAGGATTTTGGATCAACCAAATCAATTATGTGAAGTAACATCCAGAACAGCTAATCCTGAAATACCAAATAAAACCAATCCAACCAATATTTCCTCTGAACCAAACTCTTTCTCAAAAGGAAAAGCTCTAACCATTAGGCATTACTCTGACAGAGATGTTGCTACTAAGTTCGAAGCAAAACTAGAGCATGCTCAAAAATTGAATGGACCAGGAAAATTGAAGAAAGGTTTGGTTCACAAACTAATCATTTCTCTCTAGTGGTTTTTGTTGCTGGATCCTCTATTGATAGTCAGTCTGGGATTATCTCTATCCACCCTGATACTGCTGCCTGTATTTAAATAAAGAAAAATGAGGCACGCGGTAAAAAGATGGAGGTTCTGAGCAAAAGAAGAGCAAATCTCAAAGTTGTTGCTAGAAATGTTAAGAATAGTGAATATTCAATCATGTCTGCTTTTGATGGATCAACTATATCCCTCTTCAAAACCTTTCAGTCCTATTATTTATACCCCTCACCCCTCCTTAGCAAAATCAAGAGAAAGATGGATGCTGAAACCAAGAAAATCAAAATGAAAAAATGGTTCATGAGGAATAAACAATCTACCACCCTAAGAAAGTTCTTACTCAAGATCGGGAGAAAGCTACCCCTGGATACCAAGAGGAAAAACCATAACCACCCTGATGAACCAGCTAGCCATAAAAAAACCAAATACCACAATTCCAACTTAAACCTTACCATCACTTCTGCTGCGCATACCCAGGTGAATAGTGGACAGTTGGACAATGACAATACTTTGGAAGTTGATAGAACGCATACTCAGGTATACTCCACCACCTGTAATTTTAATATAAACAAATTATTTATTTATCTGATGCACTCTTTTGGAAATAACAACAATACTGGGGATCACTCTAAAAAGGAAATTTTTAGTTATCCTATTGTTTCATACTTCTGGCAATTCTTTACCACTTTAACTTGAAATTTCCAAGGTTTGGGATAAAAATATACTAAGAAGAACCTGTTAGATATTCTAAACAAATTTAATCATGATATCATATTTCTATCTAAGACAAAATACAAAAAGGTTGCATTAGTAAAATTTTGAATGATATGGATATCAATAATTTATGGTTTGTGGAACCAACTAGGGCTATTGGTACTGCTGGTGGCCTTGCTGATCTGGGAAAAAAATATATCTATGGATGTAATTGAATTTTCTCACAATCATATTAATGTTATTGTCACCACTGCTCATAGCCCTGATTGGCTTATCACTGGTTACTATGGCAGCCCCTATGAGCTCAACAAGAAAATGGATTCTTTGAATAAACTTGAAACCACTGCTAATGATAACAATCTTCCCTGGTTAATCATCGGTGACTTCAACTTTATTCTCGATGAATCTATAATATTTAGTATTCACCCCATTGACAAAAAGGAATCTGATTTTTTTCAATAGAAAATTAATGAGTTAATCCTCATTGACCTAGGTTTCACTGGTTGTCCTTTTACTTGGACAAATAGAAGAATTGGTAATGCTCTCACTGAACAAAGGTTGGATAGAGGGATGGCTTCTGATTCTTGGATCCAGCTAGAACCAAATACCAGTATCTCTAATCTTCTTGCTATTGGTTCTGACCACCATCTAGTTCTTCTTAATTCCAATCCAAATTGGAAAATTGGCTTTATACCTTTCAAGTTTTTGGTCCTTGGTTGATCATGAAGACTGCAAGAAAATTATAGTTGAATGCTGGAACCAAGACCTGCGAGGCTCCTCTGCTTTCATAATATCCAGGAAGTTGAAGGATATCAAACTTAAACTCAAATCTGGAACAAAGAAGTCTATGGTAATATTAAAACTAATGTGGAAGAGGCTAGAAATGATATGGATTGGCACTCCAAAAATTACTTCAGCAACAACAGGGGCCAGTGCATCATGGAAGCTAGAAATAAAGTTAGATATTGGGAAAACATTGAGGAAAAATTCTGGAAGACTAAGAGTAGAGATCAATACATCAAGGTTGGGGATAGAAATACCAAATATTTCCACAGCACTACCAAGAAAAGAATTAGAAGAAACATAATTAACTCCATACAAGACAATGGCAATTGTTGGATAACTGATTTTGAAACCATTTCTTCTATTTTTACTTATCACTTCAAGAATATGTCTACTTATGAGCACATCTCCCTTGACTTTGAGATCATCAACCTTATCCCAGCTGTCATCAATACCCAGGAAAATTCAAACCTCACTTCCATACCTGATATCTCTGAAATCAAAAACATCCCCTTTAGTATGGATGACAACAAGGCTCCCGACCCAAATGGTTTCCCACAATGATTCTTCCAAGCTAACTAGGATATTATGGGCAAGGACATCACCACCGTGGTTCAAAACTTCTTCTCCTTTAGTCATATGCTCAAGGAAATGAACTCCACTTGTATCTCTCTCATTCCCAAAATTGGAAACCCCACCTGTCCAGCCCACTTTAGGCTTATAAGCCTCTGCAATACTACTTCGAAAATTATATCCAAACTCATTGCTCAGATAATAAAACCTTTACTCGGTGAAATCATATCCCCATATCAATTTGCTTTCATCCCTGGTAGACAAATATCTGACAATATAGCTATTGCTTATGAAATCATCCACTTTATGGACTCTAGAAAAGGGACAAAAGGCAACAAAGGTATTATGGGAATCAAAATTGATATGGCTAAATCCTTTAATAGGGTGGTTTGGGGCTTCCCAATAAATATTATGCAGAAAATGGGTTTCAATGCTAAGTGGTGCAAATTGATTCATGAATGCATCTCCTCTACCAGCCTTGTTTTCCTTGTTAATGGGGTGTCAGGTGATTTCTTCTGCCCATCTAGGGGTCTAAGGCAAGGTGAACCTCTCTCCCCTTATATTTTATTTTTGTTTTGCATAAAAGATCTTTCTAGAACTCTTACTCATGCTGAAGACATTGGGCTTATGTCTGGGGTTCAAATATGCAAGACAGTTTATTCTATAAATCAACTTTTATTTGTTGATGATTGCATGGTCTTCTGTAATGCTAATATGACAAATTGTTCCAACCTGGAGGATATTTTTAAGAATTTCAGCAATACTTCTGGGCAACTCATAAATTTCAACAAGTATGGTATTTTCTTCAGTAAGGATACTGATGAAGACCTTAGCCACCAAATAAGCAGTCATATGGGAGTTCATATGATTGATATAAATGATAAATAATTGGGGTCCCCCTGTTTATCTACAGGAGAAAAATTAATTCTTTCAAACCTAGTGTGGACAACCTAAAGATGAAGTTAGACAGCTGGAAAAAGAGATTTCTTAATGTTGTTGAGAGACATACTCTAATCAAAACTATTACTTCTAACTCTAGCATATATCAAATGAACTGCTTCAAAATTTTAAAACATACTTGCTATGAGTTGAACAAGATTCAGAGGGATTTCTTTCGGGGAAATTATTTGGAGGACCCAAAAGCTTGGGATTCTGTTACCAAGCCAAATGAGTTGGATGGCTTGGGTTTTTTAAATATGGAATTATTTAATGGCTCTATGATCTCCAAGATTGGATGGAAACTTGCTCAAGAGAAGGATTTTCTTTTGTATCAAATAATGCCATGGCATCTTATATGTTAAAATCAATGATTGGTTTCCTATGGAAGCATCTACTACTATCTTAAACACTAAAATCAATTGGGGGAAAGAGGATCAAATTATCTGAAGCCTGAAAGATAATAAAAAATTTATGTTAAGTTTTTACACAAGGAAAAAGTGGATCAGAAATACAATAATGACACCTTGGTGGCCATCTGGGATGGAATTATGAATCTGCAGGTTTCTCCAGCTATCCAAATGTTTATTTGGAAATGTGCTCATGGCATTCTTCCAACTAATGCTAAAACTGCCAGCATTCTTCACTATATTTACCCCATTCACAAAACTTGCAATTGTGGGGAGGAAACTATGTTTCACTTGTTTATCCTCTGCCCTTTTGCTTCCAAAGTCTGGGAAAGGCTTTTGGGAGATGATCACAGAGATTTTCACAGTTTAAACATCTTTGGGGACTGGATTAACAGCTGGTTCAAGCCAAAAAAATATTTCCTCTCAGTGCATTACTACCTATGTTACTGGTTGTTGGTACATCTAGAAGGCTAGATATGAGAACACATTTAGAAACACTCAGATGCATATTCAACAAACGGTTACTCAGATAAAAAGACACTTTTATGATTACAACAGAGTTCACCATTTTCAGGATCATATCCTGAATAATTTGCATTACAGAAAGTCTGACATAAATCAAAACAGGAATTTTATTGCCAAGAAAAAAAGGACTTTTGGCATCATCATTAAAAAAAGGACTTTTTGCAGGGAACTGCATTGAGGATATCCCGGATACCATTGAGCAGATGAATACCGGACAAGAGCAAACCTAGCTTTTCAATGGGCCAAGGATTTGAAGAAGACAAATGTGATAATTGAAGCTGACAACATGGAAACTCTGAACAACTTCAAATCCTTATACCAAGATGTCGTCTAGCAACGTTTCCGTTTATGCTACCATGCTTCTTACCAAAACAACAGTGAGGAATCTACTGAGGTTTCTTTTTTTTCTTCTTAGCCTGGAGGTTACCCAAAAAACTACTACTTCGGATGTGTTAAAGTTAAGTACTTTGTGTCAGCAACAAAATCTTCTTTCTTTTATATTTTGGACGGTTATTCCTCTTAATGTTTTGAACTCTAATGAGATGACTGGCCAGACTGTAAGCTTCCTAGCTACTGGGCATCTCTTGCATGACTTGTGTTGGATGTAGGCTGTTGTGCCTCTTTTTCTATAAAAAAAAAGAATGATTACCGAATAAATGTAATAAAATGCATAAGAAGTTCTTTCCATCTAAGCCCATTTGATTTGATGCCACCTCAAGCTTCCCATACAAATTGCTGCTTAATTTACTTTTCCATATAAATTAGTTTCTTCGGATCTTTTTCTGTTCACACCTTGTTTTCGGTTCTGCCTTTTTTTTTCAAACCAGACGCACTTCCAAGAAGTTCAACGGACCAACGACCTATTCTTTTCTTCTCTTTCTGCCGTATACATTTTTCCCTCTCCTACTTTTCTTTGCTCTTGATCCCACTCCAGTTCACGATTAATCCAGCCATTCGATACGATTTTATCCGTTTAGCCGTGTTTAGCTAATAATTTGGATTTTTCGATGTACTACCTATAAAAATAATTAAAAATATATAATTAATACAAATTTAAGTATTAAAAAATACAAAATTAAACGATTATATATATATTATATATGTCAGGTACCTTCTATAAAATTGCCTTCCTAGTCATTCATTATGAGTGAAAGAAGTATCCTGAAAAATTATTAGATGGGTATAAAATATCCTTCAAGATATATTCAAGATATCAGGGAACTGCACATGGCTTATGGTAAACATTAGTAAAATAAACGGAATCGGTAACTATTTCGAGCCTTTGTATGTGTATATCATGAGCAAGCCGAAAGCCTTTCTTTATTGCACAAACTTCTCTCATGTTACTCCCATTCTTGTTAAAGTACTTCTCTCATGTTACTCCCATTCTTGTTAAAGTAGTTGGCAAAGGCTGCAACAAACCTTCCAGACCCATCTCTAATGACTCCTCATGTATGTACACAAAGATCCTCACTGCGCCATCAATATTCAATTTATGATGCTATGTAGACGTGAAAATCCATCCAAAGAAATGCGCTGCATGGTCTGAATGAGATAGAGGGAAAATTTCCCAAGCTGGACATATATTCAATAGCCTTGCTAGAAGACTTTTGAATCACTAGCTCATGGTTACATCTCATTAATAGAACACCAAACTTTTAAAACCAGAAATTAAAAGGATAATAACACCAGCAAATAATTTAGCTTTGTGGGGGAAAACCTGCAATAAAAATTCATTCGAATTGATCCATCTGAGATCTAGGCATATTTAATACCCAGTTACATAAAACATGAGTCCAAACCTAGAAGCAATAAGACATTGTAGGCAGAAATGATTAATAGACTCGGATTCTAAATTGCACAGAAGACACTTGTCTATAATAGGCAGACCTTTTGTGCACATATTCTATCCAACTAGAACTATCTTATGTGCAGGCAACTATACGAAATGTTTCAAGTGAGGAAGGCAGTTCAAATGCCATATTATTTTCCACTTGAGCCAATATCATCATTGTCATAGTTATCATTACATATAAGCTTGTCGAAAGTTTAAGTGTCACTTTTCCACTCTTATCAGCAATCCAGAGCCTCATACAAGACTAAGATCATGAAACCAAATATGGATAACCTTAATCCTAGCCTGCAATTCATGAGCTACAATTCCATCCAGAATGGATAAGTCCCTTGTACCGGTATGTTGATTAACTAATCAGGAACTTTAAGATGTTGGATATTGTGGATATCATTACATATATAGGTATCTAAATCCCCAAAGGTACGTGTAAAGGTTCTATTAGAATAGTCTAGAATGTATGAGCTTGTATACTCCTTGAGTAGCACATATCATGCAGGGTTTGTCTCCATGAGGACCATGACCCATATAAATAAAGACCTGTAACTCCAAGTAAAGGATTGGGCCCTAAATGAATTGAAATACTTTTCCCATTCTCATACTTCATTTTACTTTGTTATGCTCTGATGTGTTGCCTGGATTATAACAACCACGTATAAGGGGTTCGTCTCAACTTTCCATGAAAAGATCACGTAAAAAAAATATTTTAAGACTCAAAACCACAAGAAAGAAACTGCTTTATGAGATATATGTCTTGAGGCACAAACTGTTGGAAAATATACTTTCTGTAACAGAGAAAAACAAACACAGAGAACTTGTAGATGATTAAGGGAGGGTTAGAATTAAAATGCACACACACTCAAACAAGGAGGTGAAGTCGCCTGTTCAACAGACTGCCCTTAACTCAATATTTGCCAGGAACACCTTCAAGAAGATGCTGCTATACCTTTAAGCGACAAACTTGAATTCAGGATAAAATCACCTGATACCAACCCAGCTAGCAAAGCTCGTTGGCCCGTTGTGAACTTAACAGAAGATGAAAGTAAAGAAAAGTAAACTAGTGCGCAAATCAAAGCAAGAAGAGGGGAAAAGTCGTCAGGACAGTGGCTGCGACTGGGGTGAAGAAAAACCTTAGACAAGTTGTTCTTTTATAGGAAACGGTGAAAATTTT
>JAJJMC010008370.1:6192988-6216439 GCA_023531435.1 Papaver californicum | reverse complement strand
ATGGTTTTTATTAAATAGTTGTGTTCTCTTTTGATGGGTCATGCTTATTTAATTACTCTTGATGTCTCATGCTTAGGATTTACAATTATTCTTTTAGGAAACATATTTTTGGCAAACTTGAATTAAATTGTTAAAAAGAATTATATGATTAATCACATGAATTGTTAGAAATAACTGAATCTTGATTCCTAGTTTTCTCCATATTTTCTAAAAATATTCTCTAGTTTATTTTCCTGATTTTTATTAGTTTAGATTAAGTTTAATATTTTCTAAAATCATTACCTTCACAAGTTCGAGAATCGAACCTCTTTTTACCACTATATAAAATCACATCACTAGTCTATGAATATATATGTGTTCTAGGGTTTCACCCAACTGAACTCTTAATATTATATCTATAAATATATAATATATTTACGGAGTATTTCAGTATTTATACTATACTCACCTCTATATTGAATCCATGTTGATTTAGCTCATATATGGATTAGCCACTAGTATAGAGCAACATTGAACCTGTTCTAAGTTGCAATAATTCAACAGCTGAAATACACAATGAAAAACAACATCCAAGTATGAGTGAAAAAATAAAGAATGACTATTAGAAGTCATGGAATTAACCCTGCCACGACGTTGGCTAAGGCCACCACCAATTTCTTCTCGTCAAGGCGTTGTCTGTTAGCCTAGAACAAAGCCAACTCAAATGTTGCACGTCGTTGGATAATGCCAGCACCAACCTAAATGTGCTAAGGTGATGGCTGCCTAAAGAAATACGGTGTTGGCCTATTGCCAGCGCCAAGGTTTCTTACGGCGCTAGCCTAATGCTATTCCAACAACGCCAACATTCTCAATGCCACTAGCCTAGTTCTAGCGAAAACTAGGTCACTGCGCTTGCCTATTTCCAGCGCGAAATTCCTATGGCGCTAGCCTAGTGCTAGCGCCAAATAAGTCACGGTGATGGACTATTGCCAGCACCAACAATACCTACGACGCTAGCCTAGTGTTGGCGCAAATAATCTTTACGGTGCTGGCCTATTGCCAGCGCCATAGTAATTTTACTTACCTTACCTAGTACTACCTTTCTCATACACACGTCTCGAGTTAGAACTACCTCCTCGATAGAGCCACGAATATTTTACATATGAATCTCTCAACTAAGATCATCCATTGTATCACCTTTGATCATTCACCTCATCACTGAGTATTATCTTGCTCAGATGCCCATGGTGTCATCATCAGAGCTCAAAGATCTAGTTATGATAATATTGTCTACTTTTAGGCCTACAAAATTTAATTCATTACTAGACTTATTATTTTCACTACACTTGACACTAATTAGTCTACTTAACCACTTAGTGAACCAAACAACTTGCCTGATTAACTTAGCAGGTTATTGTCCTGACTTAACCAAAATCATAGTAGTCCATTACTTCACTATTTTTCTATGAGACATCAAACATGTCACATGGGGGGGTTCTTATTGGGATATTAGTATGAAGGTTTACAACAATGTGCGATGTGGCAACACATCCATGACGAGAAGGTAAAGTAGTGGGACGGTTGAGAGCAGTTGAAAGGATGAGGGAGTAGTGATCATACAGTCTTCCTGGCATAGCGAACACGACTTCACCACAACACTCTATGTTCATCACTTCTACACGTCTTCACAACTTCTATACTTACGAGAATTCAGTGTGTATTCGCTACAACTGTAATATTCAGAGATAATCAGATTTACCTCACCATAGTTCAACAACTTCACACTGTAAATTTCATCACACGGTGATTTCTTAACATTTCAACTTCCTTCCTTTAAGATCAATCTATCATCTCCACCTTTATGATCGGAAAAAACTGAACGACCATTTCTTAGTTTAGATTCGTCTGGTATAATCTTGATTTTTCAAATATAAAGAAAACATCTTTATAGTACTTTCACCCAAAATCAGGGGTGGAAATTAATCAGTCATTGAAATAAAAAACGAGCATAATCTTTTAAGGGTTTTTTTTCCCCTTTGAAGCATGTCTTCTTAAGTTATAGACGCTAAATTAATGGATATAATCTAGGTGTTTCTAGCGGTTTCGACTATATACAAATTCACCAGCCAACAAACACGTTGAAATTCATAAATCAACGGTGGAAAATATCACCACCTCAAGATTAAGGTGTTACAGATTTTTATTGGTCAAGATACAAATACCACGAAATCTTATTGGTTCACATCATCTTTAATCACGAAGCTTTCGTGTCTTTGTGAGAATTTAGTCTTCATAACGAAAAAGTATATATACCTGATTTTGTTTACTCTTGTTCTCCACTGAAACATTTTGAACAAAAAATCGAACAACAAAAAATACACAACAACAAAACCTGAATTTTTACTTTTTGTCTGTGTGTGTTTCATTGAATCTAAATCAGTCATGGGTGGCTCGTGGAGGAGTCGCAGTTCTTTGATTGTATTAGCAATCGTATTATGTGGTAAGTTTATTTTTCTGATCCAGATCTGATAACTTTACGAATGTTTTGAAATTTTATAAGTGATATGTGAGTCTGCTGTTATTTGGCTGTATGTGGTAGATCTGATTAGATTGTCTAGATCTAGGTGACTTTGTTTATCTACATAGATCGAATCAAGGTTTTAACATTTGCATGATTTGATTACTGTGAAAACTGTAGATCTGTCGTTGTTACTTGTCAGATTTTTATTAGAATTTGTTATATTTATGCTCGAAATTGTGATATTTGAAGACAACATGTAGACCTGAAATGTCTTACTTACTGAGTTTGTTATTTGGATATTGGTACATTCATTTGTTTACTAGAAAGAGCTTTTAATCCCGGCAGCTATTCTCATGTATATGGCTAGCATTGTTGATGTTCTTAGGAGACTTAATTTCCTTTTCCAACTGTTTGTAAGAAATGATTTAGGGTTTTAGTACAATGGTCTGAAGAAAGCGTTGTAATTTTGGGATTCTATAACCATCGTTGTAGTAATTTCCTTGGCATTTGATTTGTAGACTATTAATTTGATTACTGGGAAATTTCTTGATTTATTTTGAGCATCATGAATTTGTGCTAATATGAAGAGTACAATCTTTTTTACAGGATGCTTGTCTGCATTTACCATTGCCAAGGAGGAAGCATCCAAGTTGGGAACTGTTATTGGAATAGATCTTGGTACAACTTATTCCTGTGTTGGTGTTTACAAGAATGGTCATGTTGAAATTATAGCAAATGACCAAGGAAACAGAATTACCCCATCATGGGTTTCATTCAATGATGACGAGAGACTTATTGGTGAGGCTGCAAAGAATCTTGCAGCTGTTAATCCCGAGAGGACCATCTTTGATGTCAAAAGACTTATCGGAAGAAAGTAAATAATATTTAACTGCTCTCTTATCATCAATGTAAATTTTGTAAGATATTGAATAAGCAGATACTAATTAACTTATCTTGACAGGTTTGATGACAAAGAGGTGCAAAAGGACATGAAACTTGTTCCATACAAGATTGTTAACAAGGATGGAAAGCCTTATATCCAGGTTAAGGTTAAGGATGGAGAGACAAAAGTCTTCAGTCCTGAGGAGATTAGTGCTATGATTCTAACTAAGATGAAAGAAACTGCCGAAGCATTCCTTGGAAAGAAAATTAAGGATGCTGTTGTTACTGTCCCTGGTAAGAAAAGCTCAAATTTAGTTGCAACTATATGTGATATGATTTGATATGGATACTGAAACTAAGTTTTTTGGAATGTGCAGCATACTTTAATGATGCCCAGAGGCAAGCAACTAAAGATGCTGGTGTTATTGCTGGACTTAATGTTGCTAGAATTATCAATGAACCCACCGCTGCCGCTATCGCCTATGGTTTGGACAAGAAGGGTGGTGAGAAGAACATCCTTGTCTTTGATCTTGGTGGTGGAACTTTTGATGTCAGTATCTTGACAATTGACAATGGAGTATTTGAGGTTTTGGCCACAAATGGAGACACCCATTTGGGAGGTAATATTTTTAACATGCTAGCCTTTTCATTTTTGTAATGTTAGTTTCTTATTGCTTGCATAATTGCTTAAGTGAACTGGCTGAAGAAACAGTCTTTACTTTCATATTCCGTTTCATTTGCCCAAATTGTATGATATGCGCTTTCATGTTCCATTTTGCAGGAGAGGACTTTGACCACAGAATAATGGATTACTTCATCAAATTGATCAAGAAGAAGCACAGCAAGGACATCAGCAAGGACAACAGGGCTCTTGGAAAATTGAGAAGGGAGTGTGAACGTGCCAAGAGAGCTTTGAGTAACCAGCACCAGGTCCGAGTTGAGATCGAGTCCCTATACGATGGCTTAGATTTCTCTGAACCACTTACCCGAGCTAGATTTGAGGAGTTGAACAATGATTTATTCAGAAAGACCATGGGGCCTGTAAAGAAGGCAATGGACGATGCTGGCTTACAGAAAAACCAGATCGACGAGATTGTTCTTGTTGGTGGTAGTACGAGAATTCCCAAGGTTCAACAACTCCTAAAGGATTTCTTTGACGGTAAAGAACCCAACAAGGGGGTTAACCCAGATGAAGCTGTTGCTTATGGTGCCGCTGTACAAGGAAGTATCTTGAGTGGAGAAGGTGGTGAAGAAACCAAAGGTACTATCTACTGTGCTCTATTGTACTGGGATTCAAATATTTACAGAAAACAAAAACCAGCAGATTACCCCCCCCCCTCTTTCTTCTCACATGTGACTGAATGTATTTCTATGGTTTGTTAATGCAGACATTCTTCTGTTGGATGTTGCACCCCTCACCCTTGGTATTGAAACTGTCGGTGGAGTTATGACCAAGTTGATTCCAAGGAACACAGTTATCCCTACCAAGAAATCTCAAGTTTTCACCACTTACCAGGATCAACAAACTACTGTCTCTATCAAGGTACTACAATACTCTTGGGCATACTTGAATTTCTGAACTCCTAATGGGCAAGAATAAAATTTCTGAAAAGACAACTTAGGAATTGTATAGTGATGTAATTTTCATGATATTTTGTAGGTTTATGAAGGTGAAAGGAGTCTCACAAAGGACTGTAGGGAGCTTGGAAAATTTGACCTTACTGGAATTCCTCCAGCTCCAAGGTATTATCATTGTTCTTTCTTTAGTAGTTAGTGTTATTCCTTCTTGTTATATTTTGTTATGTATCCTGGCAGAAGTATTAACCTACTCTAAAATACAGGGGAACCCCTCAAATTGAAGTAACATTCGAGGTTGACGCTAATGGTATCCTGAACGTTAAGGCTGAAGACAAGGGGACTGGACGTGCAGAGAAGATCACCATCACAAATGACAAAGGTCGTTTGAGCCAGGAGGAAATTGAACGTATGGTTAAGGAAGCAGAGGAGTTTGCCGAAGAAGACAAGAAGGTCAAAGAGAAGATTGATGCCCGCAACGGTCTAGAAACCTACATTTACAACATGAAGAACCAAATTGGGGACAAGGACAAACTTGCAGAAAAGTTGGAATCTGAAGAGAAAGAGAAGATCGAAGCTGCTGTAAAGGAAGCACTTGAATGGCTCGACGAGAACCAGAGTGCTGAAAAGGAGGATTTTGATGAGAAGCTCAAGGAGGTTGAGGCTGTTTGTAACCCTATCATCACCGCTGTTTACCAAAGATCTGGTGGACCTTCTGGTGGAGCTGCATCAGAAGACGGAGAAGATGATGATTCCCACGATGAGCTTTGAAGAGATAAATGTTTTAAACTTCTACAGAACTGGGACAAGATTTTCTGAGATCAGAAGAGAACGATAGCGAATAGTTAGAACTGGGAATGATTCCTCTTGTCAGTAATTTATTTTGTCTAATGCAGGGAAATTAGTTAGAAAAACTCGTCAACTGCCAATCTTGAACCCTTGTGGTTTGATTTGTGAATCTCTCTCCTTTTTCTTTTCTTCTCGGAGATGAAGAGAGTTTTTTGAGAACCCACATTTGGATACCTCTATAAATTAGGGTTACTAACGGTTATATGGGATGTAATATAGACTAAGGGGTATTTTATCCTATTAAAAAAAACATTAAAAACCTAATTTAAGTATTCTTTTCTTATTCTCTTTTTCTTTTTTCTTCTTCTCTTCCGTAACAGTTGGCATTGCTCAATTGTTAAATGAATATCAATTACAGATAACTGAGGCTCTTTATAAGTTTGATAATTTCTCTTCCATCTATTTTAGTGCTTCAATCTTGGGTCACTCAAAAGATTCAATTTTAATCGATTAGAGGTATTTTCATCTCTTGGTTTTTATAATCTTCTTCTGTCTTCGTTTCTGTCTGTTTAATTCTATCTTGATTGGATTTGGTTCTTAACAATTCTATTTTAGTTTACTTTTAGTAGAGTTTTCTTCTGTTTCTTTGTCTGTTTAACTGTATCATGTTTGGATTTGGTTCTTAACAATTCTATTTTAGTTTACTTTTAGTAGAGTTTGTTGATGTTTGCTTCACATGGTTTTAACTTGTCTCTGCAGATTATCCAAAATCAAGAGTTTAGTCTTTTGTTTGTCTTTTTTGATGATTTATTCTTCAAGTTATTCAATCAGTTTTCATCTGAATGTTTTGTCTTCCAATCGTCAAGCTTGGATTGGGTTTGCATAACTCCCATTGGTTATTTTCAAATCAAGAAATATAGAAAGTAGGTATGTGTCCAATGTATTGCATTCCAACTCCCGTACTATCATCATCTTAGATCTTAAAGGTAATCTATGTTTTTGGATTTGGTGATGAAGATTTATAATTAATTCTATTGGGAAAAAGGGGATAGTCAAGGCTAATTTAGATATTGTCAAAGTTATTAGGATAAGGGTTTTTTTTAAATTATTTCATAATTTTTTTTATTTTTTTTTGAGTATCCCCCAATTTGTGAAAATATTCTACTAATTGATGTTTTTTTTTGAGTACATATAATCTACACATTTTGTTGTCTATTTTAAAGGGAAAACTTTTTTTTTTGCCAAGTACTAATCTTGTATTCATATTGAATAATTTTAGTTATCTTTTCTTGTTTGTTGTACACAAGAATGATAGCGTATTTATTTTTGTTAATAGTGCTTAGGTTTATATCTGTTTCTTAGAGCTTCTCCAATGAAATGTATGTAAGGAAAAAAGTCACAAACCACATAGGATACATAATTATATTTATAAAAAATCATTTCCAACTCATTGATGTGAGGATGAGGTGGGAAAAAAAAAGTTAGACATCCTAATTACCATTATATTATAAAGTTACCTAAAAATAAAAATAGAAAATATATATCTATCAATCAGTGACACATAAATATATAAAAGTAATAAAAACTTGTGGGTTAGAGATTAAAATTTTATACTCATTATGTTTAGGAACTTATTCCCTAAGAGCATCTCCAACAGTAGGTGTAAAAAATCTTACGTGAAAGTTCTATTAAAACTTTTATTTAGTAGAGTTTACCCATATAGTAAATATAGGACCATATACCTAATAAACTATCTCTAATAGTATATGATTTAAATCTTAAAATATCTTATGTGATAAAATCTTAACCGTTTAATTTACTTTAAATAATTATTAATAAAAAGATTTAACAAAAGATATGATGTGGAGGTGAAACCGTAGGTGTAGTTAAGACTAACACCTTCATATTTAGTATCACATCCCTCCCAGTTTGTAGGATCCAACCATTGAAGATAAATTTATACTAAATAGGTGTCTAAAATCCTATGTGTCATAAAAAAATAATATTTTCACCCCTATCAGAGATGTAAATAAACATCAAAAGGATATCTCTAAGGTGATACCACATATGAAACAACCACATTGATCATTGGAGAAGCTCTTAGGTTTCTAGCCTTGGGATGTCTACTGCACTTCTGAGTCTACAAGTATTCTGTAAAATTCTCACCCTTTTATCACCAAGGTTATGTTCCACCTACTAGAGGAACATCACAGGGTGATCCATCCATTAGAGTTAGAGCATCTCCATTGGTAACCTTCCAATGGTAACTTAGAGTTTAACTTACGTGTAAGTTTTTATTTACGATGTGAGACCAAAATCTCCTTTATTTAAGGAGGTTAAAAGAAAACATCACTGGCCATAAACTTGTTATTATTAGTTGAAAACTTTTAAAACCTTTGATCTTAACATTAAATATTTTCTCTCTCTTAGTAACCATGGATTGTTCGTGCTGTTTACAATGTCGAGAAAGTAACCTCAGGTGCCTTTGACATCATTTTGGAGCACAAGCAGGTAGACTCTGTAATTTTGAATCTTCTGTAGACGGCGGCATGACTTCTCACCCACATCTGATTCTTTTCAATTTGCAGATGGTCAACTAATTGACTCAACCTTCACTTAAAGGTTTCTTCAACTTTTGGTGGCTCATCACCCTTCTAGGAGGTGAACTTGAACTAGTAATGTGTACACTGAGATGCATACATGCATCGATGCTCGTGACGGTTCGGAAACCTACATTTATAATCCGGAGAACCAGAATAGTGAAAAAGATAAACTTGAAAATAGATTAGATCAAAGGCAGACGAAAAGAAGAAGATCGGATCCGCTGCAAATGAGGCACTTGAATGGCTCGACGAGAACCGAACTGCCGAAAAAGAGAATTTTGAAAAGAAGTTGAAGGAGGGGCAAGATGTTTGCAACCTGTTATCGCACGGTGTATCTTATCTGCTTTGAGTTTTCTTGTGTGCACGGCCCAAAATTGGTCCTAAGAAAGCCTCTTCCAGAAATTAAAAAAGGGGCATAATTTCCTTAGTTTTGACAAACACGTTGTTCATAACTTTATATGATAAGAATGTTTGTTTTATGAGATTAACTAAATTTTAGCTTTTAAACAAAATGGGTTGCTGCTAAATGGAATATGGCAAAACACTCTAAAAAAACCTATTTAACTATAATAACTGTGAATACGAGAAGCTCACATGAGTATCATAAAAATACATAAGATTAAACCAACAGAAGTATCTTCTTCTTCTAAATATCGTATTTGCATTTGCAATAGGTTCAAAATCAATACTTGCAGTTTCCATAACCTGTAAGAACCAGAACGAGAAAACAAGATTAGAAGCTGTGCTAAAGGAAAATTCACTTCAATTAGACGTTTTGTTAGTTTGCATACATACTTGGATCGACGGTAGTTATTGCCCCAGTATGTTTAAAGTCACAATCATAAGTATTCTGTCCCATAGCTTGGTAATACATGTTCATGGCATAAGCTGCATGTGCCCGAACAGTGTCAGGGAAAAAACATGGACCAATTTCTTGGATCGGCCGACAATCAACACCCAAACCGCAGACATAATCAATGTTCTTTTGTAAGTCATCTTGTTCAGCACTTGACTTAGGGATACACCAATTTTTTGACTTAACAGGAACTGGATTTATTGGTGATGCAACTGGAGTTGGGTTTGCAGCTGGTACTGATGTTCTTGCCTGCAACAAACACAAGGAAAAGATATTCGGTTTTCTCAACATCTTGAGGGCTATATGTACATTTGTGCTAACAGCTTTTATTAAACTGATTTCCGTTAACACTTACCATAGGTCGTAATATCCCAATCTCATAGACAGGTGTCATATCGGGTTGAAACAATCCGAAGTTTCTCTCGGAGACTGGACCAGTTTTTCTATTTTCGTTGAAAAGAGCAAACATATAGGCCTCAAATGTCCGATTGGGCATAAGAGGTGTACCGATACCAGATATTACATGTCGTAAGAGATTTCCATTATACTGAGCTGCACTTCTAGCATCAACACCGACCTGAAATGGATCTCCAGCAGATGGCCAGCCAGTCTCAGCAATAACAATATCAACATCAGTGAAACCAAGAAGTTTCATTGCGGAGAAAGTTGCATCTAGTTGCGCATCTAGCATATTATTGTACATAAGCTGCGTATTTTCATCTAAAACACCAGAATTGGGTCTAAATAATGCGTAATCAAGTGTTTCAGCTGAGCATCCAAAAAATGGATATGGGTTTATCATAAAAGGGGACTCTGTAGCTCTTAAGAAGTTGAGCAATGGCTTAAGTACAACATCGTCATAACCTTTTCGAAACTTCCCTGTTGAGGGCGGACTTGACGAGGAGAGAATTCCTAATGAATGTGGGGTAGAGACTTTTATCCTTCTATCCAGCGATGCACCAACGAGTGCGGTATGAAGGTTCTGCATCGAGGGGACAAGATTTCCAATGAGTTGTTTGTTTGCTGCCGACAAGACCTCGTTACCAACTAATATTCGGATAATGTTGGTGTCAGGATAGTAAGGGAGAATATTAGCTTTAACCCATTTTTGTGCAAAAGGTAAATTTGCTAGATCTGGTATTAGTTTGTTAGGAACTGTAATTGTGATTGCAATTCCAGTATGAGCAAAAGCTTGTAAGATTAAAGGGTTAGCATCAAAGAGACGGACACGGTTAATAATGGTGTTCTCAAGGAGAAAACGTGCAACTTCTGATGGTGGAGGAAGATTGTCTGCAACTGTGCCATAGTTGACACCAATTGTTCCTTGGACCCCTGCATTAAACATATTTTAAAACGTAGAAGTACTAAAACAAATGGAGACAAATGTGGCCAAGAATAGGATTTGAAGTACTGCAGTAGAAAAATATATTTCTTGAGGAACCTACATTGAGAAAATGAAAACAGTTTTGAAACTCAATGCTAAAGCATGCTACCAAGTTGAAAGTCTAAATTGTAGTTATAGCTGCAGAGAACAGGTGGACAACTTATAGCAACCGTGAGAAACGCCAAAGGTTGTTTCTTGGGTCAATGTTTCACATAGACTGATAATCAAGGTACGATGATTCTAAAATACAAGAAAAACGAAATGTGCGTACATACCTCTGAGAAGGGCAAATGCAACAAGTAGTACTAGGAGAAATGAGGCGCGTGAGGTGGTAACGACACTGTTAGGTTTCTCCATGACTGAGGTGAGGAGGGTGATGATGAATTGTGGTTAGTAACCATGACTGAAGAAGTAGTAATTGAAATCAGTTGATGCTTTTCTTTAGATGTAGGAGTTCTTGATACTATAGTTTTAAGTGTAACGGAAGAAACTTCAATATACCCCAATTGTGCCTTTGATAAATATTACTTTTAACTTTATCCATGCTTTTTTTTCTCTTTCATTTGCTTTAGCGAGTCATGAATCTTCAATAACGTGATTTTCTGATACAACTAGTAGGATAGCACCCGTGCCTCGCATGAGTTTGTTTCCTTTACTTTGTTTTTGATTTTGAGCTTCTGGTTGAAATTTTGGTTATATCATCATAGACCATACTTACCATGAACCACTAAGTTATAGGCTTATAGCACATACTTCAAATTAATTAATTACATAAGAAAGTATCTTTAGAATAACTTAAAATATCACAATAATTATCTAACTTTTTCTTTTTAAAGAAAATTCATATTTTCTCCATTTCATTTCAGACAAAGGTTTGAAATTCTCACTTAAATTAAGTAAAATAGAAAAGGGTAAATTTTTTTCAGATTTATTCTTAATAATAGCTCTCTCAAATAGTTAAACCTCCTTGTTTTTAGATGCAGAGATACAAAATGCTTAAAATATATATCGTGAAGTATTTAAAAATACCATTTAAAAAGTTGGACCCATACAATTTCCTATATTTATATATGATCTGAATGTAGGGTTAAATCAGAAAAAGTTGGTAAAAATAAGAAAACTCTCATCTATTGTGGGACATGAGAAAAAGCCAGTACCCTCATTTAAAATAGAACGAAGGGAATATTGATGTTGTGCACGGAAAATTTATATTTTGTGAGTCAAGCCCTAAAGTACTATATTTAAATATCGCCCCTTATACAGGGCAAGAAGTCCCATACTTATAACCCATTATTTGATAAGTGAGTAAGTAACTACATTAAAGGTTGACCAGCCCCTACCCCATGATGGATGAAACGCGAAAGACGAAGCAAAGCTTGGATGTGTTGTCTTTCAAGAGCTAGGGCTAAAAGTATGTCCGTATCAGGCACATTAGTGACATCACATGCATACATCATACCCAATTTTAGTATAAATTTGTACGCTTGGTATATAGGTTATTACACTATTATATGTGCCTATTTATCTAGTGCAGTGATAAGTGTAAAAATTACAACCATAATTTTTTTTAATGTATATTCTTTAATAACTATTTCATCGATTTTTCCTTTGTGGATTTAATTGTGTTATTTTTATATGCTTGGATACTTGATAAATAATTTTTTTCCCTCCACCAGGACACTATCATTTAGAAATGATTAGTATTTAAATTGTGAAATATGATACTTGTAACAAAAAAAAAATCTCAAATAATTTCGCCGTAATAATCATTATTATTTACTATTACTCGACCGATTCCTAGTCCATGTTATGACGTAAATACCTCAAAATTATCAAATCAAAATTATGCTAACAATGTTGGAATGTGTGAAGGTCATACCAAGAAATATCTATATCAATTCGGTAATATTTGCATCTGCATTGAAGGATTTGGTACTATGTATATCCTATATAAATTATCACAATTTGGGCTTAGATTGCTAACGAGGATGGACACAGTAATTTCTGCTTTGCCTACTTCTGAACCCTAAAACAAAGTTCTGGAAATTTCTTGACTACTTGATGTCTAAGTCACCACATGTGAAAGTTATCTCAAAATTGGTGTTTATCCCAAAAATATAATTGTATAAATACATAAGACCTAAACCCTAAAAGATATGCCTTATAAACCTAAAAACTCATGTGAAAAATTGTATGTTAACTTGAGCTTAGGAGAGTGTTTTGCAGCTACCTCCACTCTATTCACCAGAAGGAGAAGTCCATCAATCGAATCATCAACATCATCACAGTCATTATCATCGAGATTGTTTGAGGTGATGATCATTTTTTTCCCAAACATCTTTGGTGCCAATTAAGGAAAAACGAGTAAAAGAGTTGTGGAAAAAAAGATCCTTTCACCAAAAAAAAGTCATTAAATGCATACACTGATGTTAGAGATCCATTCGCTTTCGACTTTGAGAGATGTGGAAATCACAGACAATTTGAGATGACTATATTGGGGAATTTTTTTGCTCCGCAGCGCGAGAGCATATTTGAACTAGCAGAATGGTAGGCATTCGATCCTATTAGATATGACCTCATCAAACAGGGAAATAACTCTAGTTATCTCACTGAATAATTGATCAAAAGCAAAGCTCTGAGATAGTTGGGAAAGATGTAGCATCTGCTCAAAATGACCTTTAAGCATCAACCAAAAGTTTCAAAATTTATATCTCATTGAACCAAAGCACCCATCCTGATTCCTTTTATTTGCTTCCAAACTTCATCTGTGTGAATCATATTGATCATGTTAGAATTAAAAAGTGATTTATTACCAAAAATTGTTTTGTTACCTAATTTATCTTGATGGGACCAAAAGGTCACTAGCCTATATTGGGGTTGGAAATAACAAATCCACTTTTCACTTCTATGTGAATGAGAAACCTTTGGTTTGTCCCACATGGGATAAACCAAGGATGAAGTATATCTATATTACCACTAAAGTTGCTTCTAAGGGAAAAGACTTGTGGATTGGATATGGACTAAGGGAATGGGCTAGTGGGCAAATTCACACATGTGCGGTGCTTCGCACCGAAGCACGTACGCAGGCCGCGGGCTGCGGAGCTTGTGTGTGCTTGCGTGTGTTTTTTGCGTGAGCTGGCGTGAGCCGTCGTATGCAAGGCGTGTGCCCAGCGTGTTCCTATCAAGACTTAATGGTTTTTTATTTTAAATTCCTATAATAAATAAAAAAACCGTTTTATTATTTATGAGAATTTATGGGAATTAAATAAAAAGATTTTTCATAAATACAATTTAATTCTCTTCTCTAAAATTTGCCTATAAAAGAAAAAGAAAATTTCATTTTCAAATTACCCCAGTCACAGCTACTATCCTGACGACTTTCCCCTCTTCTCGCTTTGTTTGCGCACGTAGTTTTATTTTTCTATAAATCTTATTCGGTTGTTAAGTTCGCAACGGGCCAACGAGTTTTTGCTAGCTGGGTTGGTATCAGGTGGTTTTATCCTGGATTCGATTTGTCCTCACTAGTGGTATAACAACACTCTTTCTAAAGGTGTACCCGACAAATATCGAGTTAAGGGCAGTCTGTTGAACAGACGACTCCATTTTCCTGTGTGTGTGTTTGTCTGAAGTCTGCTGGTTGTTTCTTATAACCCTTAACTATCTTTAAACTTTTGTTTAGTTTGTTCATTGTTACAGGAATTTCTCCAACAGATCATTTACCTACGGCTACCATCTTGCTGTTATTGCTTAATTTAGGAAATATGGTTTGTATTATTTTCTATTGCAATCGGAGAAAGGTTAACTGTTCAAGGCTCATAATCAAAGATGATTGATGATTAATATTTAGAAAATGATTAATGATAATGGATTAGTATTCTGAAGATTCTAGTATTTTTGTTAGTAGACCACCATGCAATTAGTGTTTCGATGACATTCCTTTAATCCTTCCACCAAGAACACCATTATTACAGATCAAAAAAAAAAAAAAACTCACACCATTCTTAATTCCATTTTTATCATCATCAATTTCATAGTCATCCATGGTTATTATCATCACCATTAACGCCATCATCATACCATTAGCAACAGCACTTATCACCATTAACGACGACATCAAGCTTTCCATGGAGAACTTTAAAGGTTTTCAAGAAATAGGGTTTCATTTTTTTTTCTAGATAAAGCAGATAAACCAGAGTACGTCAAGAAATAGAAATTCATTTAGATAAAGCCGGAGTACCTCAAAGATTCGGTGAGATAACTGGGGTTATCTCTTAGTTTGATGAGGTCATATCTCACAGGATCGGACGCACCACCACTCTGTGAGTTCAAAATATGCTCTTGCACTGCGGGAGAAAAACAATTCCCTATATTGCAGGCGTGAGATTAAACAATTCATATAATTGTTGGATCTCTCCATATCGTGTGGTTTATTTTCTACGTTTTCAATTAATTATAATCAGTGAGCTGTTGGGCACGACTACCACTGGATTGTTCATAATCACATTCCTGATGGTGTCATCACTAGAATGGATCCAATTCTAAAATCCAATTCTAAAAATCCAACTCGTTGCATTGGGACAAACGAGAAGAATAAAGCCTCGTCAACCTCCGTTCTAAATTGGAAAAAGGTACAACTTAAAGGGAAGAAAGCGTCATAAGTACAACACAAAATGTTGCAAAAGGTGTTGTCAAAAGCATCGCGAATGGTCCCGCCCAGTCTAGTCAGCCCAGTTTCACCCGACCCGTAATCTTGTTTCGTCGATATTTCTCATCCGAATTGAGTGTTTCTTGGTTTGTTAAAATTGTCTTTTGATTCTCCACAAGATGGAGGTAAAAAATCATGTGTTTGAAGGACTCCGATAAGAATTTGGATAGCAACATGATCAAGTTCAAACGTTGTATAACATATACGAACTATTGGTTGGGTGCAAGTCACTTACCACTTCAAATACACCAACTTTGCTTAGGTGCAAGATATGTGGCACCTCAGAACTTTGCTTAGGTGCAAGATATGTGGCACCTCAGATTACACAACATATATATATTACATTACTCAGATCCTTCATAGTTTAGCCTTGCATGATCACAAACAACTAAATCCCCACCTTGCGCGTGAGCGCTCAAGTCTTTCATTCATCGCATGCAAAAAAATTCGCGCAACACGTGAGTATAAAGCCTTGCAAAAAAAGCAAGCACAAATTCTTGTCTTAAACGCGATCCTAACATGGCAACACTCGTTGTTGGTTCAAAGACTCGTATTCAACACAAGCGACAAGCGTTATAACCTTGTTATGTTGTGAGCAAAGCCTTGCTACAACTGAAAATGGGAGGGTGCCAAGTACACTACTAACGATTTTGTTCGCGAATCCTTATGAATTTTTTTTTGGACGATCTCAAAAATCAATATCCAAGGATAACCTTGAATGATCTCTTTCAAGATCCGAATTCCAACAAGTGCGAGTCTTGTTTGTTTTATTTTTCAAGAACCGAATTCTACAAGGTTGATTATATAACCTATTTTCTTTCACTTTAATTATAAAAGAATTTATAGTGCGGAAATAAAAGTAAAGATAACACACCAAGATTTTATTAACGAGAAAACTACAATCTTGTAGAAAAACCTCTGGACCTAGTCCAGACTGTACATACACTCATTTAAGTTGTTACACCTATTACCTACACCTCTTACCTATTATCATACTTCAGATTAGATGTAACAATAGAGACAAAATATACCCTCAAAGTTGTTCAGCTTTAGTTCTATTCAAGCATAAATCTCCTAGCATAACACAGATTCTCTTTAGGAGTTACTCTTGTAAATCTTCTAGCAGACTCCGGAATCTCTTCTGAAACCCTAAAAGAAAGCTCTTGAAGTTTGTGGATTACTTGATAAATAAGTCACCACAGGTGAAAGTTATCTCAAAATTGGTGTTTATCCTAGAAACACAACTGTATAAATACATGGGACCTAAACCCTTTTAGGTATGCCTTCTAACCCTAAAAACTTATGTGAAAAACTCTATGCTAACTTGAGCATCGAAGGGTTTTCTGCAGATACCCCCCACTATGTTCACCATGAGGAGAAAATCATGAATCAAATCATCAACATCATCACAGTCATTATAATCGAGATTGTTTGAGGTGGGGATACGTTTTTTCCCAAATAGGTACCTCAAACTGCATTATTACTAATTTAGGATCATCCTTTTATCTTGGAACATAAAGGTCTACGCCGCAACTTCATCATGAAAATCTACCAAACATATTAATGGCGTTTAGTTAGATCATGTAAGGAAATCACTTGGTTGGTTACCAATAATTTTATAAAACTTAATTATTTTATATTTCTAAAATCATATAAATTAATAAACTCAATTTGCATAAATATACACACAGTTGAGTTTCTTGTGCATCATTATGTTTATGTATAATTTATCTGTTGTCATGGTAGGAAGTCTGTGGTATTGAAAGTTTAATAATCTATTAAGAAATTAATATCTTACACGCGTTATGCCTTCCTTTAATTGGTAACTGAGAGGATCTAAATATCCCTTCATCATTAACCAATTTAATAATATGCCTCACTCCCCGACAACGGCGTCAAAAACTTAATATGTCGTAAAACCGACTTTTGTTTTATCGCAAGTGTACGGTGTCGAGAATGTACACAATAGCAAATACGGTTCGTTACCTCGAGTGTCAAATTACTACTTATTGATATCAAGAATCAACTAACTAAATTCAATATTTTAAATACTTATGGATTGTCCACTAAGATTACAGAACTATGAAAATGAAATTATAAAATATTTAGCCAAGGATTGGTAAAAGTGTTAGGGCTACGAAATCTGTTATAGGCTAATGCTTCACTTATTTTCTATCGTAGGGGTCTCAATTTAACTCATGTAAAATAACAAACCTAGCTAATATATGGAAGATGTGACGTTAAGATTTGTAGACAAGAATCATCAAAAGATATATTTCACCCATTACATGCCCATTCTAGGGTTTTTGGTTAAGAAAGCGTGTACCAAAACTCATACCAAGTTCAAGACATGTTTGAGGCCTACCTCTACCCCATAAACACGCATGAGACATGCTAGGGTTTACATTGGGTTTAAACAGTATGTAACTTCTCCTATATCCAGACCTGTATCATACTTTGACCTGCTAACTTGACAAATCGAGAGTAATGGGTAGCGAATCGTCTATGTCTCTAATATAACATGTTAAAAGTGCTTGGTGTTCGAGATATGTTCTAAGAAATATGTCTGATGCACTAGAATGTATTGCAGCTGAAAAATCTTTGGATTTCTTCTGTATTTGACTTTGCACATACTTTTCACCGACCAATGAAGACACAAATCCATATTTTTATATACGATAAGAAAGGTAAGTCTTTTCCGTTCTAGAACTTGGGTTGACCGCTGAAATCGGAAATCGGATAAAGTTTTTACAGCCTCCAGAGTGAAGATCGTATAAGACAGGATTTTCCACTACAAATTCAAATAAGGGTCTTTGGCTATTCACGCACGCAACAGAGCAAGCTAGGGTTTGCGTCTATTACCAATCTATTCTAGTTTCCCCTTTCTACTAGACGCATACGAGCAAGGCATAACATACACCAGAACCACTCCAGGGTTTATTCTGCACAGGGACGTTCAGGAAGTCACTCCTCAACTTAGAGTCACTCAGATGTATCTTGAAACCCTAGTTGTTACCATTATGATGCCACTCTCAGGTGGGCACAACTAAGGATGAAAAAAACTTTCAACTATACCTGGGACGTTCAAAACCATAGTCTGTTGAAGTCATACAGTTCCTTATACATGGGTCGACGAACTACAAGAACTAATGAACATACATTCCAACCAACGGAAGGATGCTCAACTAGTACTTCAGATTATATCCCTCAATTGGACTGAATCTCATCGTGCAAGCCATCTTCACCCGGGGACTTCTCTAAGCTCAAGCTATTGTCATAGTTCAAGCCTACATCAATTTATCTTCCTTGGGTTGAGATCCTACTCACGGTATGGATCTAAAAGTGAAATACAAGGATTAATAAGTTAGACAAAGGAATTTGATACATACAAGTAAAGCTAAAGCATACAAGGGAAAAACAGTCCTTTTAACAATGAGCAGATATGAAAGGCTTATCAACCTTTGGTGAAGACGAGAAAACACATCATAACATGTGCGCCTAGGTAAAGGCTTAAGCTTGGGTTTCAAAGAAATCTTAACCTTAGCAAGGCATGCTAAAGGAAGACAAGCCTCAAAACATGATTAACCTCGGAAAAGCATGCTAAGAGAATATAAACCGCGAAGAAAGCCTAGCCTAAAGAAGGAAACAAATCATTCCAGGGGCTCCATGCTCATCAAGTTTCCTCTCGACGTTTTCTCAAGACATGAAAACAAGTGCAAACTCTAATTAGGTTTTCTTCCTCTTTAGGCGCGTCTAAGAAAGAAATTCGGGTTTTATGCTTACCCAAGGACTCAAGATTTACAAGCAAGCAAAGAAATGATCTACATGGAGGAAAGACATCCTAGTGGACCCTCCCATCTCATATTTACATTTTAGGGAAGCTAGGGTTTTTAGGTTTCAAATAAGCTAAGGATTCCTTTACACATCAAACAAGTTTCACACTGCATCCTATAAATATGTCAGCTGGCAGCAATGGGTAAGGAATTAGACAACGCACTCTGCACAAAATTTATTCATTTGAGTCTCCACTATAATATTCTAAAATGGTGCATTGGATAAGCGATCTAGGAGATGTGGCTATCGCACCAAAGTTTGCAAAGTCCGAAAAGTTTCTAAAATTTGTATGAGATTCATGATAAAAAATGTACACGCATGTTTGACCGACCTCATGGACTCCAAATCAAGTGATTATTTTTACATACGATATCTTGGTCTCTTGGCAACAAATTTGGGGTCAAACATTCAAATTGGAGTTCTTAAGAAGATTCTATAACAATTCTCCTACAATGATATGTTGTTAGACTTTACTAACGCAAATTTGACTAAATTTTTTCGTCTATTCTCTTATATTTCTAATTACTTAACCATACAAAAGGTGAAGGAACACAAGGATGATATCAAAATAGAAGAAAATACTTTACAATAGACTGTTAATAACCGAAGTATGATTAGTTTTCACAATGGCATGTTGAAGATCTCCATTATCTCTGACAACTCTTGCCTTGTCAGTTTGAAGACCGTTGTCACTCCAAAGACAAACTTATCGCTCCACATAAGAGAAGAATGGATTATTACTCTGAAATATTTATGGAATAATCAAGTTCAAAACAACATTAATATTTATTAGGTTCACGACAAGGGAAATCCCGTTTAACATGAAAAACGTCATTTTTTGAAAGTTTTTAGATTTATACAAACTTATATACAACATGAGGCCGACCCTAGCAGGTGCATACCTAAGCCAAGCCTTGTCAACGACCTTATTTTTCCTAATTAAGCTATGATAGCTTCTCTACCTCAAACTAAAAAGTCACGCAAAGGAAGTCAAACCAGATAAGGAAATATTTGATAAAAGAAGAATTCTAATGCAACATGGATTTGTCTTTACAAGATAGCGGATCGTCCTTTGCATGCTCATGCCTAAGCCAAGCCTCCTATGCGGGTTTATTTCATTATCAAGCTATGGTAATTCTTCCATCTCAAACAGGAAAGTTACACAAAAAGAGTTTGGATAAAATAAGGAAAATATTTGATTTAAACAAGGAAAAATCCTTCAGAGGATATTAGTTAAATTAAAAAAATATTTAATTAAATAAAGGTATATTTGACAAGGAAGTAGGCTTCAAAAAAAAATTTGTGGGAATTTCAAACAAAAAAGGAATTTGACTCAAATAAAGAAAGCTAGTCAGAAGGTTGTATACAAGAGTTTTATTAACACCCTTTAGGAATGCTTTAGGGATGTCCAACCTCATACCGAGGCGATATCCAGCTTCCTCCCATGCCCATGCTCACGCCTCTATATGCCCAACTGCTATTTTGGTACAAGTAATACCTAAAATGGGATTTTGGTACAACAAACTCTTAAAATTAGGGTTTTAACCTACTTCTCAACAAAAGCTCGTCCATCACTAGCTCACTATGAAACATTACCTCCACGATCTCAACTCATCTATGCGTCATTCATGCCAATGGATAATCATACAGACAGGGTCCTCCAGGTTCAAGTTTAAGTCAAAGAAAACTTGGAGATCAAGACATATTTACACCAGGGAATTGCACACGAATATTCCAAGCTACCTCCTAGCTCATCGCCAGCAAGCCCAGTCCAAGAATTTTCATGCAATGCAATTTTCATTCAAGTGTGATTCACAATCAGCAATACCCCGATTCTGAGTAAGAGCTTCTTTAGCAAGAAAATATCAAGGATTTTGTAGATAAATCTGCACCATCTTGATAGACACATTTTAGTGTCTAAATTGCACCTTAGTTTCTATTAAGTTAGTATTCGATTTTGCAAATATTACGTGTTTTTATGCTTTTGTAGGTACATTAGAAGAATAAAGATTTGTGGAAAAATTGGCTCAAAAAGTGATAAAGGCACCCGGGAAAATGGATTAAGGCACCCGCATATTGGATTGGGGCAACCCCTTTTTGGTTTAAAATTCGAATTTGGCGGGAAGAATGATGGTTACGTAACCAAATTCTGCTGTGAAGATTTTAAAGAGTTTGATCGAACAAAGAAGCCTCTAAGAGATACTAGAATGATTCAAACATCTCATACACGGCAAAACAGCACATCTAAGAGCTAAATATTGGCCGGAAATCGTGGAAACAAATCGGAAAAGCCAATCCGATGCTGTTTGAGTTCATCTCGGATTTACAAGTTGTTTGGATAAGTTTTGAGAGTTCTAATCGAATTAGAACTCTCCCTAGGGTTTGTTTCATCTATAAATAGCAAGATAAGCCAAGAAAAAAAAAAGAGTTGGGATCACCGTAAAAAAATTCAGGAAGAAGAACTCTGTTCGTGGAGAAGAAGACGAAGTGCAGAAAACGGCATCATCAAACTATCGCTGATACTGTCGTATAGGCAGCAGCTTCGGCAGCGTTCTTTACAGCACTATCGGTCCGTTCTTTTTCCCTGTTTCCTTTTCTTCCTCCTGTAACACGCTGAACCCTCCACTGTAACGCTTATAAACGTATCAAATCAGTTGTGTTACTTCTATTAAGCCATTGTAAACACTTTTTGAGCAATGAAAGATTGTTTTGAGCATATTTTCTCTACAATGAGCTAATCACCATTACTGGGATGATGGAGGAGGTTTTTCTTTCAATTTTATGTGGTAAGTCTATTTTTAATTAATTATTTATAATTCTTTTATTATTATTTGCATGGATTTAAATTAGAAAAAAATGGTTTTTATTAAATAGTTGTGTTCTCTTTTGATGGGTCATGCTTAGTTAATTACTCTTGATGACCCATGCTTAGGATTTACAATTATTCTTCTAGAAAACATGTTTTTGGCAAACTTGAATTAAATTGTTAAAAAGAATTACATGATTAATCACATAAATTGTTAGAAATAACTGAATCCTGATTCCTAGTTTTCTCCATATTTTCTAAAAATCATCTCTAGTTTATTTTCCTGATTTTTATTAGTTTAGATTACATCCAATATTTTCTAAAATCGTTACCTTCACAAGTTCGAGAATCGAACCTCTTTTTACCACTATATTTTATCACATCACATCTATATACTCAGTACGAAATACATAAGGTTCCGCGCTGAGTAGGGGACTTAATATTGGTTTTTTTGACCAGAGACAAAATAGTCATTTTACAACCAAGGGTAAAATGGTCATTTTATGACTAGGAGCAAAACAATCATTTTGCAACCGACTACCCTAGCTCAAGTTTGACACTTAGTAAAAATACATTTTATCCTCATGGCACAGTTCGACCTCCAAGTTCTATGAAGAGACTAAACGCAAAACGAAGCCCAACCTTCAAGGAAGATGAAGTTCAGTCCTAGACCAATACGGAGGTTGAGCCTCGACCAAGACGAAGGTTGAGCCTCGACCAAGACGAAGGTTGAACCTCGAACAAGATGTAGGTTGAGCCTCGGCCAAGACGGATGTTGATCCTCGGCGAGAACGGAGGTTGAGCCTCAACAAAGGCAAAACCTAACCTCGTATAATAGTCGTGTCAAAGTA
Source organism: Papaver californicum (assembly GCA_023531435.1). Taxonomy (NCBI): domain Eukaryota; kingdom Viridiplantae; phylum Streptophyta; class Magnoliopsida; order Ranunculales; family Papaveraceae; genus Papaver; species Papaver californicum. Next base: position 6,193,654 of record JAJJMC010008370.1, on the reverse strand, counting down.
TTATGCTCTTTTATGGTTGTAACTACAACTGATGTGATTTTAATACAGTGATAAAAAGGGTTCGATTTTAGGACTTGTGAAGATTTAATTTCGAGACCTAATATTTAATTACTAAAAATAAATAAGATTAAACAGATTTGATTTCATAAATAGATGGAAGAAAACTAGGGTTTAAGATTCCACCATTCACCAATACTTCTGTGATATGCCTAACAATTCTATGCTCAATTTAATCTAAATATGCCAAAGATAGGTTTTTGAAAGAATAATTGTAAATCGTAAGCATGAGACATCAAAAGCAGTCAACCCAGCATGACTCAACAAAAGAGAACACAATTATTTAAGAAAAACCTTTTTTTCAATTTTAATCAAGCAATTAATAATAAAAGAATTGTAAAGAAAATATAGATAAAATAGACATACCGCTTATTTAATGGAAGAAAGGCTTCCTCCGTCACCCCAATGATGGTGATTAGCTCATTGTAATGGAAACGCACTCAAAATATAGTTTCATTGCTCAAAAAGTGCTTACAATGATTAAAAAGAAGTAACACATACGTTTTGGGACGCTTATAAGCGTTACAGTGAATGGTTTGAAGTGTTACAGGAGGAAGAAATCGGAACAAGAGAAAAGATCGCACGTAAATTGTAGTAGAAGAACAACTG
>JAJJMC010008370.1:6129736-6192978 GCA_023531435.1 Papaver californicum | reverse complement strand
CAAATTCACTTCTGCTGGCTATTTTTCCGGCTTGAAACACGTTGTTTGACGTGTTTTTAACTTATTTGGGATGTCTAATTTACTTTGGCACAATTTGAATCACTCCCAAACTCTAAAATCACGTAACAAAAGACTGTACTGAAGTTTCTCACGTAACTTCTTTCTTTCCCGCCATTTCCAAATATTTGAAATGAAAATGGGGTGCCCCAATCCAAAGAGTGGGTGCCTTGATCAATTCTCCACGGGTGCCTTTATCACTTTTCAAGCCAATTTTTCCCAAATTATTTATTTCTCAAAAATAACTACAAAGATATAAAAAGACATAATAAGTATAAAATCGAACACTATCAAAATAGATAATCAAGCGCAATTTAGACACAAAAATGTGTCTATCAACAACCAGGTTTCCAAACAAGATCAAAATTCTACAGTATTGAATACATCCAAAGCCAAAATGTTAAGTTCATGACATCTGAGATTCATTTGAACTTTGCAAGCGTATTCCTGGCTATTCCACCCTACAAAGATCATAAAATCGACTAGGGGTCCCTCACATGGGATTAGGGTTTCTACTCTCTTTATAGTAAGATACCCATCTTTTATCCATCCATAAATGAACGACCTTATCTACGTTCTTGCTTGACGTGATCCCATGCTAAGTTGACGCTCAAACTTAGCCTTTTCCTTACTCCTATGAGTATGCAAGAGCTCACCTTGATTCTATGATTGGATAGCTTCTCGTCTTGCTCCTATGACTGGACAACCGACGTCAATCCTTAGCCTATCTATAGATACACATATGCCTCTGCTCATCTAATTGACAGATGGTCACAACTAGGTCATGCACGACCTAAGCCAAGTTTGTTTTCTTCTCATAACACACACGATTATAACAATCCTCCTTGATATATCTATATAATTCAGGCTTTCCTCCACATGCAAATGTGAGTATTCCTCTGTCAGTTATGACAAATTAGGAGAATACTGCCATATCATATGACACCTCACACTTAAATATTGATTACGTCACAAATGGGGAGGGGGGGATAACATTAGGGTTTTGGTTTTTCGGTCAACGACACGTGTGAGTATCATTCTATTCACACGGGAAGAGGATAGCCTGTCACAAGGATTCATCTGCGGAGGATAGACTCAACCCTTGATCTATCCTTAGATATTCCTGAGATTAAGGAAGAAGTGTTTATCCTGCTCCTTATCCTTATATCATCGACTGTATATTATATATATATAAATAGATCAAATATCGGTCATTCTAAACACAACAAGAGCAACAACAAGTTCACAGTACCATAGCTTTCTACAAGTCTCTCTCTTGGAGTTTCTTCGTTTGAAACTCTCAGCAAATAAGAAATTTAGTTTCATATCTTTCAACTTCCCTCCCTAAAATAACCCGTATATCTTTATCTGTGACAAAAAAAAAACTTGAACGACCGTCATCTTGGTTTAGGCAAGGTTTGTTCGTAATCAACCTTTCACACTCTTACAAACCCTAACCATCTTTACGACTTTTACTTCTCTAACCTTTTTATAATTTTCATAATCAATAGTGTTGATCTGCTAAAGTATAGAAGAATTATTATTGCATTGGTGGAAAACAACCATTATATTAGTATAAAGCTATATAAAGATTGTCCAGTACCTCCGATATGTATGTTTAATAAACTGGAAAAGGTCATGGCCAAAAAGTCTGCAGAATGGGTGAAACTTTATTTGGACAACATGAACTTCTGGAATGCTTTGGTGGCGTCGATCAAGAATCTAATATAATTGAATTAAGGGCCATTGTGTTTGGGAATGACTAGTTTTTGTATATTGTATTTCTAAATAAGATTAATAGATGAAGTGGATATGGTTTTTACATAATTGTGTTTTATATATAATTGGAAATATTTCTAGGAAAACTTGGTTTATGGACACAGTCGTAAGGGTGTGAAATTCTCGATCATGACGACTCTGATTATGATTTTCTGTCAGTATCATACGAATCATAATAGTCTGTTGATTATAAGAGCCAAAAAATAAAGGATTTTTCTTGTACCGGCGTCGTCAAAGTCAATATTTTACAGGTTAACAACTATTTTTGTCTAATAATATTTTTCAATAAACCTGGATTGGTCGTCTTGGTACGATGCTATCAACCATGAAGACCGTAAAAGAGCGTTCATGGTATAAAAAAAACAAAAAAAACTGACGACTGAAAAGGAAAAAACATAACACTCTACTGAACCAAAAATCGAAAAATCATCATAGTCTAATAATAACAACCATGGATACCATCTTCATGGTATAAAAGATAAACTATAACGACTAAAAAGGCAAAAACATGACACCTTACTGGAATAAATATTAAAAAAATCGCCATTGTCTGATAATAACAACCATGGCGACTAGAGAGGTAAAAATATAACACCATTCTTGCAACACTTACTTAGAGCATAAAAATATTAAAAACTTAACCTTAACACATTTGGAACATATGTAGTATCTTTTTCTAGTGGACACCTGTTTTGGTGAGGTAAGTAAATTTATCTTACCATTCGTATAAAAAAATCATCTTACATTGCAACATGGATATGTGCATGGTACAAGGTTGAAGTTAGCAACTTCACCTTCATACTAAGCTACATAATCATATATCCAATATTAAACACCACACCAGTTGCATTTTGAAGCATATGGTTGATATGCATCTCCTTTTGCAGCTTTCATGAGAAATAAGAACCCCTTACAATTAATAATTATGTATTTACTACGTTTATTATACAAAGACTATATATAATTAGTAATAGTGTACTTCAACCTTCTATTTTGTAAGTTTGTTTATGAGAAATTTAAAGGTGAAGGTAAAGCTACTTTTATACTAACAAAAACCCTTTAAAAATGCTAACCGTTGAGTATTGAAATCAGTGTATTTGCTACATAAATAATTTTACTTTGTACGTATACCTAAATTTTTCAATCACAACAGTCATCATGGTCGACACTTTGGGACCATAACGACTATGTCAGATTTTAAGCTAGAGTTAGCTCAAATTTCTTTACATTTGTCATGATCTTAAGTGTTGAACCATGACGACTTACATAGAGTCGGAAAGCTCATTGATGTAACATCATACCGACAGTATAATTGAAATAAAATACAAGTCTAAATGAAAATTTGATAAGTGAAGTAAATTTAAAATCAGTTAACATAAACAAAAAATTCTGATAGTAATTGGTCCATCATCTTCTACATAAAATTGTCTAAAACGTCTAAGAAACTTAGAACATTAACAACTAAAGAAAACACATCAAATACGTTGAAATGGATCAATCTACTCCTTTGTTCCCTTTTCAGTTGCAACATCATATTCTCCTTGCTTTTTCTCATGAACTTCTTGTAACTTCTCCTCAGCATTCCATATGCGGCTGTCATTTTCATCGTAATGGGAATTTACTCACGTAAAGTCTACTTCCCTGAAAAACAATACAGGTTCATCCTGTTTAAGCTAAAATTCGTATTCATCCATCTTATTTGGATCCCAACAGTTCGTGAAAAAAATGAATTAAGAGGATAATTTAGTAAAATTGGGGTGAGCAAGTGATAATTCGTCTAATCCTTAAACATTTATACGGTTGAAGTACTTTATTTAGATTCAAGAGATCAATCTGTACAATCCTAGCCTAAACCAAGCAATGGTCGTTCCAGTCTTGCTTCAGTCATAAAGTAGAAGGGTTGGTCTTAGGGAGGGAATCAAGAAAAGGATTGAGGTCAGAGTATCAGACTTTGTAAGATGTAATTGGTGTGAATAGCTATGAACAATTTCTCTATGTGTGAGAAGATTGAATGATCGAGTTGTTCGATATTATTTTGCATTAGACTTGTCTCAGAGTTCGACATGTTGTCTCTCTTGTTCTGTGTTCAATAGATTGATGAATCTATTTTATAATCTTTGCTATTTCCTTCACCTGACCTCATCATGTAGGAAGTATCGATGGTTGAGTAGTGGTGAAGTGGAGATGGTGGAGGTTGTGCTTAAAACTGCTCCCCACTCTGTTTGAGGTTGAATGAACGGTTGCTCAACCTACCACTTCTCTACTCAACTACTAATCGAACTTTCCATATTCTATATAGTGGGTGCATTGCTTCACAGACCGCCAGACCAATACCCTAGTGAATATCCCCTAATTTATGACATCTTTGATATCTCGTGTAATTTTTGTAGTATTAAGTACTACTAATATTAAGTCAAACAAGGCCTGCTTATTTGTTTTCTTGACTAAAGACTTGTCTTGCTTGACTAGCCTGATGAGTCTAGCAAGAATAAAATAAAGTATATAATTATTATTTATAAAGAACAGTGTGTTCAACTTGGTCAATTCTGCATTGACATGGTTTATTTTTGTAGAAATAAGTGTATGTTGTTGAGCATAACCATACATGTGTGAGTGAGGCTTAGTATGGCCTTTGATAAGAAAATAAGGATTTTAAAACTTGTATATGTGAAACAAGCTCAGACAGACAGGCGTTAGGAGCTAATGCATAAGGCGTTTTAGCTTAGGAGCTAATGCTAAGATACATTATCTATTGGAGGTAAGTCTAAGAGGCATTAGCTATTGGAACTAAGATTAAGCCGGACATGATTAGGAGCTAAACCTAAGTTGGATAAGATTTGAATCCATGAATAAGACGGATTAGTATTAGGCTAAATGCATGTTGATGGTGGATTTTTGACAAGGGAGAAAATTGTAATATCGTTTTTTTTCCTAGCTACAGAAGCATGAAATAAATATGTATAAATTCCTGAGTCTTCAGAATTATAAATACATACTGTTATCTTACATTCCGCAAGAGAATTGAGAATACATATTCAGCTCATGGCTAATTTAGCTCTATAGTTCTTTACATATTTACGCACTTACAAAATTTCATGGTTTTACCTAGCTAAAACCTTGTTATTTCATATGCATCCATATAAAAAATTTGTATTAATTAGAACATGTTGATTATACAAAATTATGAACATTCAGAATGGAGGTTATGTCATATTTGAATAAAAAATACTAATTAGATGCATACCATCTAATTCCAGAGTCACATCAAGCATTGTCTCAAGTTACAAACTTCCACAACTGAATCTCTTGACAATGTTCTGCATACACTCCATAAAATATTAAGCATAAATGCTAACATCAAATCCCATACAATTGAGAAACACTAAACAGGCCATAAACATGGCCACGACATTAACAAATGTTAAAGCCAATAGTGTATAAGCATGGCACCAGCGAGTGCCAGCCTTGGAAAAGCCATAGCCACACTCCCAACACAAATAAATAGCACACACACGTGCCAAAAAGCCAAGGAGCCAAAAGCTAACAGAGCGCGGACCAAACAAGTACTATCATTGTTAGCACTAGCTATAGCTACCAGCAGCGCTACAGCTGAAGCGCTAACGTTGGCGCTACCAGCAGCGCTACAGCTGAAGCGCTATCGGTGGCGCTACCAGCAGCGCTGAGCTGAAGCGCTAACGTTAGCGCTGGCGCTACCAGCAGTGTTGCACTAAAGCGCCAATGGTAGCGGCTCTCTCCCTCTTCACCTTCGGCTAGGGTGCAAGTCTTCCCCTCTTTTTCTTTGCGTGACTTCACGCCCTTCACGCATGCACCTATGCTTGTGCTAATACCAATTACTGTCAAACTATTCACATTTTTCTGAGTCCATGAGTCCACTAACTTTAAGAGAAATCAAAACAATTATATGGGGGGATAAAACATGGGGTTTTTGTCTGGCGGTTACAACAACATGGGCATGGAAACACCCCATGATAAGGAAGTTACAAAGTAGTGGTAAGGCTGAAGCATTCAATGGAGTAATGGAGTAATGGTTTCCCGAAGATTCCAAGGTGGTTGAACCATTATCCCCACGACTTCCACTTCTCCATCTCTTCACTACCTCCACTACTTTACTAGAAAACGTGTGTACTCTCTACTGTTATAAATAGGCTACTTATCCCATTTCAGAAGACAACAAGCTTACGAATCTCTCAAGCTCTATTATCTTCTCAATATTTCAACATCTCTCTACACAATTCAACACACAAATTCCTTCAACTTTCTTTTTTCCCTCCCCTAAGATCAACCCATTTTCTCTCCTTGTGACCGAAGCAGGGCGGAACGGCTACTATCGTGGTTTAGGCTTGCTCTGTACGATTTTGATTTCCGAATCTAAAGAAAGTACTTCTAGGTACATTGTTTCACCGGCTTCATTTTTTGTTTAGCTTTTCAATTTATCTGCCGATTTGGGATCAATAGCAGCTTCACGTTTCTTACTTGTTTGCTTCTGATAACGAATTTTTGAGAAGATTATACAACGATGATTTTGAAAGAAATAATAGAATATGGATGAGGGGATCAGAGAAATAGTTTTGATTCTAATTCTGATTTTTAGATTTAGGTTAAAATGATTTTTATGAAATGAGTGCTACTTTTAAGCTAGGATAGTGAGGTAAATTTACATTGTTTAGACATCCCTTATCATACTATCCTGGTTGGATTTGAATTTCATATCCCCCAAATAACCCAGGATATACTCCAATATAGGGAGTAATAAAAATACCCACAAAACTGGAAAGTAAAATAAATAATGCGCGGGTTATAGCCCCATAAACCTTTACCTAGTACTACAAAAACCTCAACAGATAAAAACACAAACATAAACCCATTTACCATTAACTATCTAAACTACCCTTTAGGTTAATTCAACCCAACAAAAAAAATGAACAACCCCATCCCCAGTCTCTATTCAATTCTCACCACCAACTAGCAACACCACCACCAGCCAGCTACACCACCACCACCCACCATCGGCGTCATCGCCAATCGACACTTTCACTACCATCAACACCATTTCCACCACCATCAACATCAGCACCACAACCATAATTTTTCACCAAAAAAAACACCACCAGCCACCAAAACCATAGCCACCACCAATATCAGTACCACCAACACCATCACCACTACCGATATCAGCACTATCCCACTTCCACCAACCACGAAACCACCACCAACCAGGACTACCATCATTATTAGCAACAACAACACCACCACCAACAAGCAAACACCACCATTAAAAACTTACATATCACCAATATTGATTTCAACGATAAAATTAGGCAAAAACAAGTTGAAACCAAATCTAGTTTCAACATAAATTTGTTGTGTTCATCAACAAAACATTGATTTCAACGCCGTTTTAATTTTTTCAAAAGTTGAAACCAAATCTGGTTTCAATATAAAATTGCAACCTTACCCAATCACCAATAACATTGGGTTTCAACGATAAAAACTAGACAAAAATCAATTGAAACCAAATTTGGTTTCAACATAAACTTGTCATTTAACCAACAAAACATTGATTTCAACAAAGATGATACATCAGAAGGAGGTGTCGGTGGTGGTGGTAGAGGATAGAAGGAGAAGGAGGTGTTGTTGATGATGGATCTGCAGGAGGTGTTGGTAGTGGTTGTAGATGATAAGAGGAGGAGGCAGAGGTGATGTTAGTGGCGGATATGAGGTGTTGATGGTGGTTTAGACGATAGAAGGAGGAGGCGGAGGTGTTGTTGGTGACAGATCTAGACATGGTAGTGGGTTTGGTGTAGTGTGGGAGAAAAGAAAGAAGATGTTGGTGGTGTTGGTGGGGGAGGTGGAGGCGGAGGTGTTGTTGGTGAAGATCTAGATATGGTAGTGGATTTGGTGGTGGTGTGGTGTTAGGAGGAGGTGCTGGTGTGATAGCGGGGGAGGGGGGGAATGAGAAGGAAGAGGTGGAAGAAAGAAAAAATGAAAAAAGAGAAGAAAAAAAAATACTGTAAAAGATATTTTTTTATGTGGGAAGGGTGATTATGATATTATGAGAAATTGAAAACGATCTATTTTAAAAAGATTTAAAACTGTGGGGTTTTTATATCAATTTTGTTCAATATAGAGTTTTTATGGATCCCAACTTGTACGTGGGTTTTTTGTTTACTAATTTGGTCACTTGGTGTTTAAACGTTGGTCTTAATTTTGATTTTTAGATTTAGGTTAAGATGATTTTAATGAAATGCTAGGATAATGAGATAACTTTACATCGTTTAGACATCCTTTAGCATACTATTTTAGTTGTGTTTGAATTTTACAGCTCTAACTAATGCAGGATATACCCCAATATAGGGAGTGATAAAAAAAACCTATACAATTGGAAAAAAAAAAGAATTGTTTGAAAATATTCTTTTCGTTTCTAGAAAATAAACTAAAAATGAAAAAATAATAATAACTTTTATCTGGTAACGAAGGTAAGAGGAAAATAAGACAAAAGTAAAAATTACTAAAAGGGGCTTTGGTTACTAATACTGGAGAAGGATTAAAATTGGTTCAAGTCCCCTAATTGGTTTAAGTCCCTTACTTTTAATAAGTATGACAATTAGGTAAAGTGGATGCGGTAAATAGGCGGAAAAAAATATTAAACTATTAAAAAAAAGGAAAACAGAAAAGAAGCAAAAATTTTAGCATTTTAGTTCCAATTTAATGAGAAGGACCATACAATAACCATTCTGATTCTTAGTCTTATAAAAACAGTTAACTTTATAGCATGTTCGGTTCAAGGAATTGATAGCTAGATAATCCAATTTCTAGGGAATGTTAGATAATCCAATTTCTAGGGAATGCATCCAATTACTTAAACCAAAAGAGATACATTAACTTTATGTAAGAATTTTTGATTCCTAGGAATTCGACTCCCTCCAAAATAATAGATTTCCATTGTACTAATCTAAAAGTGTAATGGAATTAGATTCCGAGGTAAAAACAAAAATAATTGAAAATCTATAATACTCTAATTTGAGAATTCACATCCCAAATATGCACTCTCATTTTGGGTTGTCATATCCGGAGCCTGTTTCAAACACAATAAAAAGTTCACTAACTTTTCATGTAAATCATCATCGTTATAAATGAACAAATAAGCTTAGAAGTTAGAAACAGAATTGAAAACCTATGTATTCAAAAAACGCTATATATATGGATGTAAACATTACTGGTTAAAAAAATCGATGTAGATAATAGAATGTAAGACGATTTGTTAATGTTAATCTAGATGAAAAATGTTCCTCAGAATAAATAATCCGTTCGACTCCAAGTCCAAGGGGACTCTACAAATCATCCCAAACAGCTAACTGGTAGTCTGAAAGAAAAGTAGAAAAATGACCTCCAAGTTAACATTACTTACTCAAATGAGCATCTCAACAGCACCAAGTAGTACATGTATATCTTGCAGTTGGAATACTCATTTGAGCAAGAAACATTAATTAATGGAAGGAGGAAATATCATCTTTAAACACAAATTTTTTCCCTCTCTTTCCTCAACTCCCTCTGCGTCCCTGTATATATATAGAGGGAAAATGGCGATGAGGGAGTTGAACGAGTAAAAGAATTAGGTATAAGTGTACAATGACGGAATGGCAGCTGACATCAAACTGCACGGGTGGTTCTTTTCATGTCAAACCCAACAGCCTAACCAACGGCTCTCCTCTTCCATATTAGTACTAGTCTCTCTCTCTCACCCTCCTACTACACCTACTTATTTCTCTCGAAACGTTATTTATTTATCCACATCTACTTTTGGTTGTGTTTTTTCTTTTAAACTAACATTCAATCATTCAAGTATCAAATCTACATCAGTGGTATAACATCCAAATTTGACTATTATAAAAGTTGGAATCGTAATTACTTAATTTTATTAGTTTATTTGGGGTCACTTTAGTTTATATTCCCTCGGTTCTTAAAAGATATACAAGGTTTTTATATATAATTATATTAAAAAATAGATTTGTTATTATAAAAAAAGAGTCAATATTATTAGATTATTACTTTGTCCATATTAGGAGACCTCGTCTCTTTTTTAACAAATTTAGAGACCATTTTTTTATTTTGTTTTTTTTTTAAAAAATAATAGGGCACATTTTTTTTATAAGGACAACTTAGGAAAAACATCAGAAAAAATAGCTAAAATCAACGATTTTTTTTAATTTTTTTATAAAACCAAACAAACCTATCTTTTAAAAACGGAGGAAACATATCGTTATGAAAAATCCAGCTGACCAAGATGAAAACCAAAAGCATGAGGCAGAGTTTGAGATTTTAAAATAAAAACAAAACAAAACTTGCAATCCAGGGAATCGAACCCTGGTCAGTATGTGGGGGTACTATACCACTACACCAGATGCGTTTTTATGTGCCCTCACAATTGTACGGAACTCGAGCCAAGGTTTGACACATGGATTTTGACTTGGCCAGAAAAGCAAAATTTCTGTACAACAGCTTGTGATGTGTATAAACGTCTTCTTATGGAAAACGTATTTCCGAGAAAACAGAAAACTAATGTGGCAAACCGTTAAAACGGGCAGGCTAGGACTGTTTAGGCTATAACACGGCCGTGTTAGCCGTCATCATACCCAATGTAGTCAATCTCGGTCGTTACGGCCGAGATTGCGGCGATTTTCAAGGTATCGGTCATTTTCCTTGACGATATCCGAGATCTCGCTCCCCACGATTTGAACGCGAATATCGGCCGTGACGTCCGTATTTCGGCCGCGACACCCTATTTCGGCCGATATTGGACCCAAAAGCTCTTTTCTGAAAAATAAAATTTTTGAATTTTTTTTTTTTTTAAATTTTTTTTTTTTGAATTTTTTTTTGAATTTTTTTGACAAAAAAGTTGGACCCGAAGCTACTAATGACATCACGGCTCTCGAAATCTGATTTATAAAAAGAAACTTATGTTACCAAAATTCTAGATGAATTCCATCACCAACCCGAGCCAATGATCTAACCCCTCCTCTGTCTTTGATTCGAATGCACGAAACTTCGAATCTTGTCTGCATTGTTCTTCTTCTTCCCGAATTGAGACCTAATCAAGTCAAGGAAGGTAGGATGATAGCTTTGAAAGGAAAAAAATTGGTTTAGGTTGATTCTTATTTTTGTTTGATGAATGAATTGAATGTATGGCTTCCGAATGATGGATTTATCTTAAACTTATCTTTGCAAGAACTAGAAAGAATTTAGAAGTTATGAAAATCTGCAGCTGTAGTGAATGAAAAATGGTACATAACATGTTTGTGTTATTGCCTGAGTGACCATCTCTTTTTTGCCTCCAGCACATAGCTTGTTGTTTAATTAGAGTTGGTCAAACTTGGTCTTAAACTTTGAAATTAGAGTTGTAATATGCTCGTTGTTTAACTCATTATTTGTTTTTCTTTCTTAAAATTTATGTTTATGTATTATATTTGAAATAAATCTAACATTTACATTTATCCGATATTTCACCGATAATCTCCCCGAGATCAAGGTGTCAAGGTCCCGGCCGCGACGCGACCGAGATTGACTACATTGATCATACCGTGTAATAATGCAAGACTGATATAATGTGTTATGTGTGTGCTACGGTCAAGGCCGTTTTTAAAACTTGAGAATTAGAAAGATAAACCAACGAAAAATCAACCTCACATTTGAACAAATTGTATTTCTCTTTAGAACCTCTTAGAGTATTTATTTAAACAAAATATAATTACAATACAAGATACAAGATCACATCAATTGCTCGTTAGAAAAATTGAAGGAAACAAAATACGTTTTACCGGCATCCTAACTCGACTCTTGAATCGGGATTGATGGTCGTGTTAACACATAACTTCTGAAGATCGATGTATCCAATTATGGTGTCCTCAAATACGACATCTTCAAGCTCAGCTCCTTCGAAAGTAGAACCTGATAATACGGTGTTCTTAAATATAGCACCTTTAAGATTAGCTTTTGCAAAATTAACCCGGTCTATAACAGCATTGGTGAAATCTGTGCCTGCAAAACAATCCATAATGATTGTTATTATCTCATACTACAGAACTACTACTAGAAAGTTTTATTGGTATTTAATTTCATGGTTTCAGTTCTTGCGGATTTCCAAATTCATCTTGGTTTCTTTTCTTCCTTTGGTTTTTCCCAACTCGTGGGTATACAATAAGGTAATTCTGGTCTAGTACATCCATGTCCAAGGAGTATCTCTGAAACTGTAACCATACGTTCTTCAAAATGTTAAACTGGTCGCTTTCACTTGTGGATGCAGTCTCTACTGAAGCCATGTAAGTCCTAGAGTCATGCATATGTGTGCCTTTTCTCTATTTTGCTAGAAATTTTCCAGATGAGAAGCAAAATCAGATTCACAGAAAACGATCTCCAGGGTATTCATGAGCCATTATTAGCTTCAAGTGAATTTTCTGACGTTTCTTGGACTTCAAACAATTATCATGATTAATGGGTGTTGTATATATTCGAAAATATATGCTACTGAATAAATTATCTCATTCCACGTGGGGAAATGAAGGAGTTACCTATGAAGCTTGCTCCCACAGCATAAGCCTTGGACATAACCACTTCAGTCATATCTGCACCATCAAACTTTGCATCTGACATTAGAGCAGCCGTAAGTGACTTTCCTTTCAGGTTTAATTTCTCATTTGTGAAATCACAGAACCTTAGATCAATTGGTGTATCATAAACACCATTTGCTTGACCAATTGTATTCCCAACAAATGCACGTTGGCATCGGTCCGGATCTGTTGATAAGGGAGGCAACCTCTGCAAGCCAGGGTCCACAATAGTGTTACTAAAACTCACATAGTACTTCAAAACTACGATTAATGTTGTTAGGATGATAACAAAAGTACTATCTTAAGATTAGAAGAGTTAGTGTGCTCTATATGTTTGATGTTTGAAGGTCCCACATAAAGATGATGCAAGGGTTGATTCCCAGCGATAAAAATCATATGAGTCTCAGTGACGATGATCTACAAAGTGAAAGGTGACATTCTCACTAGAAATGACCCTTGGAAGACTAAAATTTATCCATGTGGGTCTAAACTAAATGGGCAGTTAGAGTCTTGATAAATGATACGTAGTTACTAAAATATGATAGTGACATTTCTCATGGTGTTTAAAATTTTGTGATCATCCACACATGGATATAATCCTGAGGAATCATCGGTTGCGGTCCATGAAAACCACTAGCGAAAATCGAGAGCAAAATGTATAGTTAGATCCTCTCGAGTAGTCTCTCCCATCTATCTGGATTCCTATTTCCATGGCATCTAAAGGGTATTTGTTATCATCGCAAGTTAATGCACAAAAAGATCTGGGAAATGAGAAAGAATGAGAAAATTCATTCTTTTGATTCTCGTGGTTATTTCCTAACAGTTTTGTTCATCCAGTAACCACAGGATATCCACAAGAAAGGTAGCAGCACTCAAGCTTATGGCTGGCCGCCTCTCTAACAAAGGATTAGTGTAGCTAATTGTAAGCCTTAATATGGATTGTGTTCACGGGATGTTGACATCATGATCATTTTCAACAAAGTTTGCAAGTTGATCAATGAGAACATGGTTGACATAAAAAAAAGTATTTCATTTGAATATTGATTTCACGGCATTAAGGCAAGAATGAAAAGACAACCAAGAATCTATGTTATTCACCTGATTAGCCGCAATCACAGGTGAAGCAGATGACACAGCCCAAACAGCAAGCAACCCCAGCGCAGCATTCTTAAGTTCCTTAATTTGTAGCACACCTGGTTTGCTCTCAATAACTACACCCCAACAACAATAAAAACACCAAATAAAACCTACTGTATAAGTCTAATCTTTGGTAACTAGAATGCCTTTAACTGAACTACAACTGACTTTGAAAAGTCATTCTTCACTGATGTTCATATTTGGTGTCCATTTTTATTTTATTTTTGCCCAAAATTTCAAAAATAAACATAAGAGAGGTTTCATGAATTCGGTTGTGTCATTTGTGGCAGTAAAAACAAGTGTTTATAAAAAACAAAACGCAGTACAAACAACAACGGTGGAGAAATTTACATACCGGAAGAGGATGAGGAATTGAATTGAATTTGTGATGGTTTCTGAGATTTGGTATAATGTTTCGTTGAAGACGAAGGAGAATGAAGAGAAGATGAAACTGTTCGCGCCAAAGCAACTGAAATGGATGCCATGATAGTTACAGATTGATCTCAACGAAAATGTATTTAAGGGTCTCTAATTTATGCTATCTTCCTTTTTCTTCTCTCTTTTTATTCGTCTTTTCTCGCTCTGATATTACGTGGTTTCTCACGTGGATCAGCTTGCACCACCTCATCTGGATATTATTTTCGAAGCAAATATTGAAGAAAGAGTCGTGGTGTGCCGAAAACAATCTGGTCGGTTTAATTAGGGGCTCGTAAAGTAATAGGGATTTTAGTAAAAGATAGAGGTAGTTTACGTTATTTTTTAAGAAAAATTTATTAATTAAGAAAACCTTTCTAGAGATTTAATATCATAACTTGGTATAATAAACTTAGGTGATCGAACTTTATATACAAAAACTTCTTCCATATTATCTTTTATAGATAAAAATCATTTTAATTAAAAATGAAATTAAAACCCCATTTCCCTTAATATTGATTAATTTTAGATTTTAGTTATTTTTAATATACCCGAGATGCCCTTTCCTATATAACTTATATGTTTCAAATGGAAATAAATGAGAAAATCAAATCTTGGTGAGAGAAAAATCTGTTAAATCAAATTTGCTCCAAATAACAGAATCTGATTCAGGAAAGAAAAAAAAATTCTCTCTCAAAATCTTAGTTCGGTTAGGGTTTCAATTTGAAACAGATCTTCCCCAAATAAATCCATTGATTATTTGAAGAACCGAACTCGTTTTCATTTCTCTTTAATTGTTCATCATGTAAGTTTGATTTTAATTGTACTTGATTTTGGTTTTCTTATTATGATTATGATTTTGATTGTATTTTAACTTTCGATTTACTGATTTTGGTTGTTATTGATTATCAAACTTTTCTTTTTGTTCTTCGAATCAATCATCAGTGAGATTAGATAGTTGTTTGAAGATTCCAACTGAAGTTACAATTTTTATTCTTTCAATTTGATCATATTCTCATTCGGCTCAAGTCAACTTTCAGGTATAATTGATTTTTTATTTTTATTTTGTTGAATTTTTGAGTTTATGTTGATTATGAAACTCAGATCCATTTGTTTTTACGATTTCTATGTTTATGTTGTTGATGTTCTTATTCAAATCTATTGGAATCAAATTTGTTATGTTTTTGATTTTGATGTTCTTATTCAAATCTATTGGAATCTAATTTGTTATGTTTTTGATGTTCTTGATGTTAATATTCAAATTTTTCCTATAGATTATTTGAATCAGAATTTGTTATGTTGCTGATGTTAATATTCAATTTTTGTTACTGGTGTTGTTGTTTATACTCACAGCTAGTGAAGTTGATTTTGGTTTCATACCTTGTCCTGTATATTATTGGAATCAAAATTCTTATATTTTTGATGTTTCTTATTCAAATTTTGTTGTTCGTGTTGTTGTTTATATTCATAGCTAGTGAAACTGTTTTTTGTTTCATACATTTTTCCTGTAGATTATTGGGATCAAAATTTGTTATGTTGTTGATGTTAACATTCAATTTTTGTTGTTTGTTGTTGTTTATATTCACATCTAGTGAAACTTTTTTTAGTTTCATACTTTTTTCTGTAGATTATGGAATCTGTTCTCGCTGTTATATCTCACAAAAAGGATACATTATCTTTTTGTATTGGTCTACAAGCATCTGTTTGTGATTTGAAGGGTAGTATATGTTCAAGTTGGTGTCAATTCTCTGTTCTTTCTATAGAAATTTTCTACCTAGTTTGTCATCAGCAAAAGGTTATTAATTATGATTTTGATCTCCAATCGGTTGCTTTATTTACTTTGTTTAATAAGCTTCCATCTCTTGATTTACATGTAAGGCATAGAGATGAGTCATCTAGTTGTAGTTCAGAAATTTCAGGAATCATACCAGTTGAGCAGCCACGAAGTTTAGGAATTATATCTTTCGAGCATGCAGGACTTACAAATTTAGTTGATTATGATATACGTAATAAAGTTAAAGAACCGTTGAAGTCTGCGCTTTGGTTAGGCCTTTTTCAGGGTGTCAATCAGGTGTTTACGGGAGGTGTTCAATAAGTTCGCTCTGATTTGTTGAAATATCATGCAGCATCTGGGTATTCATTTAAGATGACAAGGAATGAGAAGTTGAGGATTGGTGCATGTTGTTCTAAGAAGGAAGAAGATAAATGTGAATGGCATATATATGTTGTTCTATTAATGGTGTTGAAGGTAGTCTTTTTATCATCAAGGAGTTAAATAAGAAGCATAATTGTAGTGGTGGAGTTGTAAACAGACCACATCTGTCGAAGAAACTAATTAGTAGCTTGATTCTCGGAGAGATTAAACAGAATCCAAAGAAGAAGCCAAAGGATATTATGAATCAGTTTACAAGAGAGTACGGCTTTGATATTAGTCGTTATTATGCATATACAGGGAAGAAGCATGCATTGAATATTACATGGGGAGAGAACGAGAAATCATTTATGTACTTGAAATGGTATACCAAAAAATTGACTGAAACCAATCCTGGATATCGTGTTGTTTTGGAAGTTGAAAATGGGACTCAAAAATTTCAGAGATTGTTTATCTCTATCGGAGCATGCATTCGTGGATTCAACTACTTTCGTCCTTTATTATTCCTTGATGTTTCCCATTTGAAAAGCAAATACCTTGGTCATATCATGGCAGCAACAGGTCTAACCGGCAATGACGGTAAGTTTCTTAAACATTTTATTTGTTTCTGAGTTAATAAATAGATGAAACCTAAAACCATGCTACAAACAGATGAAACCAAGATGAAAATCAGTGAAACCTATTTTATAAAAAAAAATATTTTAACCAGATGAAACCTTATTGATGAAACCAAAATTGGTTTCATCGTTTTTATATCCTCCTTTGCGCAAAAAGCTTACTTTTGTCAGTGATCGAGGTAGTGGTTTGGTGAATCAAATTCCTGAAGTATTTCCTGATGATGTTCATGGTTGGTGTTATTGGCATATGAAGAACAATATCAATACATACTTGGCGAAGTCCAGTAAGGTTTATAATATTATGTGCTTGGATTGTTTGAAAAATGTGCGTATGCTACACATACAAAATTTTATTGCAGGTCAAAAATCATAAGTTACAAGATTATCTGAGTAGAGCTCCGGTTGATAAATGGGCAAGCGTTTATTTCCAGGGTCGTCGTTGTGGTAGGTTGTGTTCGAAAATCGCTGAGAGTTTCAATAGTTGGATCCTTTAAGAGAGAGAGAAGCCTATAGCCATCATGGTTGATGAGATCAGGGTGAATCTTATGAATCAAATATGCGTACGTCGCGAGGAATGTGCAACATTATTGAAGTGGCGAGAAACTTTATGTCCAGAATTTGAAATTGAGCTCTACAACAACAAGATGCACGACCATGAATACAGTGTCACCAAGTCTTCACAATATGTGTTTGAAGTTCATTCGACATTAACACAAAAGGTCGATTTACAAAGAAGAACATGTTCTTGCAACCGCTGGCGCATCAACGGTTTCCCTTGTGCCCACGCTATCCGTTGTATCATGATAAATGAAGAAGATCCGTATAAGTATGTCGAATTCTACTTTACAGTAAAGTTCTACCGTGAATCCTATGCAAGACCAATCAATCATGTTCCCACAGTTGAAAAGCCTGTGATTGCGTCTCCAAAATCTCTTGTTCTTGGTCCTGATGCTCTAGCACAATCAGGTCATCCAATGAAGAAGAAGAGAATTCCTAATACAGGTTCAGTTCCTAATAAGAAGATGAGAACTTATGGTAGTTGCCATGTTTTGAGTTCCCATAACCGAAGGACATTGCCCTGCGCGGCAGATGTGAATTCATTTTGACTACAATTCGTCTAGACTACTATATGTTTTGATCTTTATTTTCTGATTTATTCTTTTTTCTACATTTTTTTACAATTAAACATGTTTGTTTAATTTTAGATTAATTTTTTCAGAGTTGCAGGCTTTAATAATTTGTTTGAACCAAAATAGGTTTCATAGTGTTTCACATGCTTCAATATTTTTTTTTCATTTCTAATATGATGGAACTTTTTTTGGTTCCATCATTGTTTAAAGTTAAACATGTTATTTTGTTGTATGTGTTTCATGTTTGTTTAATTTTAGATTAAGTTTGACAGAGTTGCAGGCTTTTATAATTTGTTGGAACCAAAATAGGTTTCGTAGTTTGTCACATGCTCAAAATAGGTTTCATAGTTTGTCACATGCTTCAGTATTTTTTTTCATCTCTAATATGATGGAACTTATTCTGGTTCCATTTTCATATGGAATAAGATGGAACCATAAAAATGATGGAACTTTTTTTGGTTCCATCATTTTTTGTTTACGTCTGTGATAAGTATTTTCATCCTGGATCCGTCACTTCTGTTATAAAAAAAAACTAAAAAGAAAAAAGAGAAAAATATCACAACATCATGATTAAGAGTCGATTTTTTATTACTTAATACTAGTTCATGATCGATGAAAAGACTGTTCTTAATTCTTTAAACTTGCTACCCTGTATTTAAAACTTCTTTAACCCAAACTCCGTGTCACTTGATTTTACCACCATGAACTGCACCCTCACTTCCATGAACACACAACTACCATTAAATCAGCATCAATCTTTTTTTTATGCCATCTAAACGAGACACACCTGAAAAGAAACAAAACAATTGTAGTCCTCCTCCACCCTACTGTGAACCAATCTTTGTCCGTCTTTAAGTTACAACTTTGGCCTCATATTCTGCACTTTTTGTTTTATATTCTCTTCGGACGAAAAATTTCCTTTCAAGAGGCTCTTCATGTAATAGCAAACATGAAGGCCGTAATCATTCCTGAAATTAACAAAACAAGATCTTTAAATTGAACAAAACAAAAAATGATTGTGAAGATATTGAAGAGAAGATATTTAAAGCACTTACACATCTTGTTGACAACACAAAGGGGTGTTCAAAACATATTATTTTGTTTGACTTGCCGGGTCTAGGGAAAGCTTTGCAACATGTTGTTTGAATGATGACACCATTATTTCTTTCATGCTTTCAGCATTTTTATTGCTTTCATCTTCAGTGGAAGCCATGGAGTTGTAGTGAGAGAATTCTCCAGTCTCATTATCAAAAACTAGCAATGTCCAGTGATACAAATTTTCACTAAGTTTTATTAGCAGTGGAACGAATACAAATTCTGGAGTGTAATCCATTTTGTCGATGAAAGCTTCAATTGCAGTGCGACAATTTTGCCCGATTGAGTGCAGTGTCTGAAATTCAGTAAAAAATCAAAATCAAGTTCTAATTTTGTTTCAGAAAGACACTTGTATAATAGAATTTAGAGGAAACTTACATAGACATATGATCTTAGAAAAACTGCCCTTTTGTACTTAAGAGTACCATCTGGTTTCAGGTTTTTCTTTGATATGTTTTTTTGTAATTTGAGCATGTATAACTCAATCATATCTCCTGCAATGTCACCCTTTCTTACCAAGGTATTCATATTCTTTCCTGTAATGTACAACCCCAGTTCTTTTTTCTCCAAAGCCATGTCACTGTTGTTAAATTGTTGAAAAACAAATTAATGATTAAAGAAAAAAGAAAAGAACTGAACAAATGTATTCTCATTTTGGTTTCAACACTTAAATTATGAAACCAAAAAACTGAATAGTATGAATGCCACTTACCTTTCATTGTGCATTTTAAAATATCTGCACACAGTCGGTTTCTGATTTGAATCCAGCACTTGCATAATTTTTAAGTTGTCAACTGCTTTCAACTTGACTTCTTTTTTCTCTTTTTGTTTGTTCTCCAACTTTCTAGTTTGCTTTCTGCTCACACAACGACTCTTGTTTCTTTTCTTCTTCTTAGCTTCCCCAGGTGTATAATCCTGTATCTTAATAGGTGCTTGCATACTCCTTTTATTTTTCCTCATACTTGAGATTATGATACTCACCTTTTTTTCGGGACTGACGTCTTCATTCTCACTATCTTCTTTGTCACTGTCAGTTTGCGTCAATCCCAACTTGAAATGAGGCATATCATCTTCTAAAGCAATTACATCATTTGCCATGTTTATAACTTAGTAGTAGCACATGCCTTTACTTTTTGGCTTTGATATAGAAGTCTTCTTTGCATATTCATCTTCCATTTGCTGAAGAATAGTTTCATCAATTGAACCCTGAGTTGACACTTCAATCTCTATCTCTGGCTTTGACGAAGAACTTTTCTTGGCTTCCAATTCTACCTGCTCAGCCACCTTGATATCTTCTATTGTGTCTGGAGTCAATTCAGAAACTTATTCTATTACACTCCTCAACTCAGTCTTCGACAAAGAAGATTCAACTTGTTCAGCTACATTGATATCTTCAGCTGTGTTTGGAGTTATATCCAAAAATTCTTCTATTACATTATCTTTGGCTTGCTTCCCTTTGATTTCAGATTCAACTTTCTCAGCCACCTCCAGTTCTTCAATTGTGTTCGGAGTTAACTCTGAAACCTCTTCAATCAGTTGCTGAGCTTTTCCTTCCGATGATGCAACCTTTTCTGGTTCCATCACCTCTTTCTCCTGAACTTCTCCGTCAGTTGATGAAACCTTTTCTAGTTCCAACAAAGAATCTTCAAAATCTTCAATTAAACCTTGAATCTGAAATTTATGAGATGAAACCTTTTCAGGTTCCACTGCATCATGTTGTTGTGTTTCTTCAGGCATATTCATTACCTGCAAGATTTATTGATTTCAAAAAAATTAGATTCAAAGAAAACAAACTAATCAAATCAAATCAAATCAAAGTAAATTATCACCTCAACATTATCTTCAAAAACAACATTGTCAGACTTTTGTTCACCATTTTCTTCGACTAATAAATCCTTTTCTTGTTCAATCTCAACATCGCCAGTATCTTGTTCCGTTTCTTCTTGCTGCAACCCCCTTTCTTTTTCTATCATGTTATCCATAATATTTATAGCTTTGTTTATCATATCCTGCAATATTAACATATGTTATATATTAACATTTTTAACTTAATATAATTCTCAAATGAAACTTTTCTGAAACGCTTTCATTAAAAAAGAAATTCATACAAATCTATTCAAATGGAACTATCATTAACCCAACGCACACAAATAAACAAGATCATATTTAACTCATCTAAGATTTAAATTATCACCTCCACATCTTGTTCATTGTTTGAAACCGTTTCAGGTACCATTTCTTCACGGTTCGAAACCGTTTCTGTTTCATCTCTTTTATGTTTCTGTCTCACGTAAGTCTTCATCACTGGTTGTAACTTCTCCTCAGCATCATATTTGGCCAGAATTGATTGATCTTCTTCAGAAAGCCCATTGTTACCAACTCTTGTAAGTTTTTCAATCAAAATTCTCGCCCACTTATATTTTGCCTTGTAAGGGTTATCTTCATTTCCAGTTCCAACACTCTCTTCATTTCTATCACCAACAATCTCTTAACTTGCATTACCCTCTTCATTTCCATCACCAACCTGCAGTTCACCATCAATGTACTCTTCAACATGAATATCCTCTTCATCTATACGCTGGACCAAACGTATTTCTTGTTCATTATATGGAAGCAAGAAGGATCCCTGACAGTAACCCACATTCATCTGCAGAACACAAGAAAAGTTATGGAACTTGTTTTGATTTCATCATTCTTTTTTCATCTGAAATAAGGTGGAATTAAATAAACTATGGAACCTTATTTTGGTTCCATTATTTGTTTTTCATCTGGAATAAGGTGCAACCAAATAAATGATTGAAATTCTTAATTCTCAGACACTAAAAATTATAAACAAACAAGAAGTATTGTTGCTTTTACCTTTGAGAAAATTTCTGGTTTATTACTAAGATCATCAAAATTATTCACCACTGCCTTGCTTATTTCATCTAGGTTCCATCTAGCGAACCTTGCGTACATCTCGTTCCCATCCTGTCTCAATGTGATGTTTGACATCTAGGCAAACTAATACTGAAAAAAACAATACATAACATTCAAATTAGTAATGAAACTCGGGAAAAATAAAAAACAAACAATTTATGAATCAAAAGAAAGAAAAATTAACTTACCAATGGGTAAATGATGCAACCCGATACATCATCAACTTCTTCAGCTTTTATTATCGACTCAATTAGATACTCATGAAAAATATCTGGCCAACACACCTTATTCATCTCAAATACTTGGTACAAGTATTTTGAAGTCAGATTATGCCCACCTTTATTTGGGACAAATATCGAAACCAAGAGATAGAATACGAATAGCTTGATGAAGTCTTCAACTTTGGTTTCATCTGCTGCAGTTTCCATCATAGTTCTCAGAATATCAGTTTTCCTCATCTTCTTATCTCCCTTAAAATACTCACCGCAAACATGTTCACCTTTTTTTTCATCACAACATCTTTGTCTATATCTACATTCTTCATCATTTGTAGACCAAAAATCACAGCGAAATGTTCAGGTGTTGTCTGCAGTATCATATTCTTTGCTCTTATTAACTTGAAACAATCTGGTTTCACATGCTTGAAACTTTTATAATATGAACCTAAGATCATCTGAATTGCTTTGGTCTTTTTCTTCAATTTTTCTTCTTGCAGCGTACCTTCGAAAAACGGTTTGAAGAAACGCCAAAATGGACAAGAAATAAGTGCCTTCATGTGTTTTTCCTTACTCTGTATCAAAGCTTTTATCTTAGGTGCCTCTGCACACAAATGATTCAACGAGCACCTATATGGTTTTGTCAGTCTTTTTTTCCCCTGTTACAGAATAAGTAAACCATAAACACAAACAGAACTTGTCCCAACCATACAAGGAAGATGATGAAACCAATTTTGGTTCCATAAAAATAGGAATTAAGTAAAAAACACCAACACAATTGGTCACAACCATACACAGAAGATGATGAAACCAATTTTGGTTCCATCAAAATAGCAATTAAGTAAAAAACACCAGCACAGTTGGTCCCAACCATGCACAGAAGATTATGAAACCCTTTTTTATTCCATCGAAATAGACATTAAGTAACAAACACCAACACAGTTGGACCAACCATACACAGAAGATGATGAAACCTGTTTTGGTTCCATCAAAATAGACATTAAGTAAAAACACCAACACAGTTTGTCACAACCATACACAGAAGATGATGAAACCTCTTTTGGTTCCATCGAAATAGACATTAAGTAAAAAACACCAACACATTTGGTCCCAACCATAAGTGAACATGATGAAATCAATTTCGATTCCATCAAAATAGCAATTAAGTAAATAAATTAGGTCAATACAGATGAAACCTAAAACCATGCTACAAACATATGAAACCAAGATGAAAATCAGTGAAACCTAATTACAAAAAAATGTAATTGAAACCTAACTATGAAACCGGTGATTTCAAAACAGATGAAACCTTATTACCCAAATTCATTGATGAAACCATAATTGCGAAACTAAAAATCATTGATGCATGTTGATTTTCAACCTTAAACAATCACTGAAGAAGAATGAAACTTCGATTTACCTTTTGGAGAATCTTGTTTCTTAACTGTTTTGTTAAGTTTTTTGTTCATCCTTTTATCTTTCTTTTTATCTTGTTTCTTCACCATTTTTAATGATGTTCAGTGATTTTGTTTCGATTTTTGGTAAGGTTTAAATTGTTAGAGAATATAATAGAAAGATCTGAGTTAATAGTAGAAGTAGGATGTGAGAAACTTAGTATATCTACTGATGATGATGAACAACCATTTGAGAATCAGAAATTCTGTTTTTGATTCTGTTTTTTAATGTACTGCTGGTGATGTAGATGATCACGACGACGATGATGATGATTATGACGATCAGGATGATATGGATGAGATGATGTTGTTTCAGGAGATTTTTCTTCTGATTTTGAAAATGAGGAACGGTTGAAATTACGTAAGTGGTTGAAGAGGGAACTAAATTCGTTTCAAATTGAATTAATGAGAATTAAATGAGAGTGAGTGAGCGTTTTTAATAAGGGTAGTTTAGACAGTTGGGCTCAAATGGGTTTTTTGTGACAAATTTTTTTTGTTGGGTTTTTTGTAGTTGGATAGTGACACCTCTGGGCTTATAACCCACGGCCTAATTTAATATTAATAAAAAAAATTTATCAAAAATTCCATCCACTTTAAATTAGATGAGTCAGCATATGTGTACAGTACCGTAAACAAAAATATATTTGATAAACTACCGAAAATATCCTCTCACGTGTTATACTTCTCCTCCTTATATCACAACAAAACCAGAAGATAATCGACATCTTCTTATCTACCAAGCTCTTAATAGAAAATCCACGGAAATCAAATGACATTTAATCACAAAATTTATAAAATTTAATTAAAAGCATTATGATCAACAAAAGAGTAAATCAACATTAAAAACGTTATTCGACTACGGGTGTGATCAAGATAACAAATTTCTCAATTACGCAATGGCCAGTAAAACTCTTGAATATTGATTACAATTTTTAGATGGAGAAATCAAAAAAGAAACATTGTTTAATTGTTAAAGATCGGATATGGTTTTTGGAATTGTTCATGTAGATGTAAACTTTAGGATTAAAACATGCAATTATTATCTTCTTTTGAACTATGTTGATGGTGTTTAAGGAGCTTCATTTGTACCAAATCTTCATTGGATACTAAACTTCCTCTTTGAATTCTAGTATGTGAAGGTGTAAGCTTTGCTATATCTTGTTCTATTCCAACTAATTGTTTTATTTCCTTGTAAATGACCAACTGATTAGTTAAAACTCTGGAAAAAAATTGAAATCAAGAATCGTAAAAAAAAAAGGAGAATTAACTTAAGGTTTCTATGTTGCGTTACCAATTTGGTGCAGAGTAAAGACATCAAATCACTGAGACTTTTTGCAACGATCAGCGAAACCAAGAGTTTTGATCCAACTCGATTTGCAGGCAGGAAATGTATGGGAGGGTTTAAAAACTTTGAACTCAGCAGATAAGCCATCTCCTCCACCACAAAGAAATGCACACATAATTTGGGAATTTATGTTTTCTGTTTAATTGGAGAAGATGGGAATATTTTGGGTAATTTACCAAAAAAAAGTTTTTTTTGATACTATATGCTATTGCTGAGTCAGCTAACCTGGAAATGGACGGAATAATTGACGATATGAGGTTTCACTAATATTCAATCTGTAGGGGAGGTTTTCTTAATTAGTAATCTTTGAAAGGAGGTAGCGTAAAATATCCCTATAAAATAAGATCATCCAGAGGTAATACCCCTACCCATTATTCATATATTTTTGTAAGTGGATAAAGTGATCCCATTTGATTAGTCCTAATACATGATTAGTTTATAAATTAACTAATTAGATTAGATTAGTTATATAGATTATGGTTATGATTAAAATTAGAGAAGTTTTTAGTTATAAAGATTATGGTTAGGATTTAAATTAGAGAATTTTTTTTTCATTAGTGGAGAACAAGAGGGGTTTTGGAAGGGAAAAAATTGAAAACTATGGTTTGAGAAATGAGTGATTCCAATGCTCAAATGAAGATCCCTTAGCTAAAAATCGATTGGTAAACTACTAATATTGTATGAATGGTTAAATTTTTGGTAAAACCATCGAATAATTGTGGGAAAGCAAAGACATAGAGTAATGGTCGTGAGTTTTGACCATGACGATTCTTCATAAGTCGTAAGATCCAACAATGACGACCCTTACCTGTAACTTTACCAGGCTATGAAAAATCGTCATTATTAGAAATATGACCATGACGAACCTAACGACCCTCTGTAAACCAGGACGACCCTAATACTACTATGACGACCCTAACTATACTCTTCGTCTTCAGTGAAAATAACCATTCAGGGTTGTCATGGTTTAAGGTGAAAACCGATGCGACCCTAACAAACTTTTCATCTTTAGTGAAAATGAACAATAAGGGTTGTCATGGTCGAAAATCAAAGACCATGACGATTTCTCATGCTTTTAACATGCATATGAAAAGTCGGCATGGTCTAAGGTTTGTGACCATGGCGATGATTAATTAATTTCGATTTTTTTTTGAAGGAAATAGGATTGTTAGGTTTTGGAACAGAGAAGAGGGTGAATGATTTTGGGTTTTGATTTTACAATAGAACGGGGGCTGATAGAATTAAGTATAATAGGATTTTAGGATTAATTATTAGGGAAGGGTAAAATAGTATCCTTTTGGAACCCCCTATAATTTATGGTGTGTGGGTAGATTTCATAAAGCCCCTTATTAATTCCACAAGCCCCAATTAAGCCAGAAAAAAAAAGGACCATAAGGTATAGTTAAGAGAGAGAAATTCTAGACTTTGGTCGGGCAATTTTTCCCAAAACTCCAGGCGATTAAAGTTTCAAATATTGTGTTCATTTTAGGGATCCTCCATCATGGATGAATATGGAGGCTTTGCGAAGACTATTGGAGATGATTCTCTACCTATTTCTTCTTATAAGGTAGAGGGATCTGCAGTAGAAGGATCTCGATCTGGTGTTTTCATGGTTTCTAGATCAAATATTGTTTGGTTTGGTTTGTTTGCAAAGAAGAAGAAGTTGGTTATGGATGCTTCCTTAGAGTTTGAAAATCTTATATAAACTGATGGAAAGAGAGTTACTGATATTGTTTTTGGTGATGTTGAGGTGGATCTAGAACATTGTAAGTATCTGGTTATTGGGGCTTTGTTGGTATAAAGTTTCCTTGGAGGGTCAAGGATTTGATGCATATGACCATTCATGGTGAGTCTCTGTATGGGTTTGAATTTGATGATGAATCTGATCGTTTAGTTGTTATTGAATATGAGTTGTTTATATCTCTCAAAAATTGTTCCTTGTGCGTCCTTAGCATGCTTTGTTTGAGCAAGAAATTGTTGAGATGAAATCGGTACCATCTTGGGTTAATCTTAGGAAGGTTCCTTTGCACATGTGGAATCTAAAAGCTCTTTCGAATATTGCTAGTTTAATTGGGAAACCAATAATGATGGATAAACTTAATGCGTCTAGAGCGAGGACGAGTTTTGCTAGGTTGTTAATTTAGGTTGAAGTTGATTGTGAGTACCCTTCTTCGACTCCTGTCTATTATGAGGGGAAACATGTGATTGATGTGGAGGTGGAGAGTATTCTTGGAAGCCTACTAAATGTTCAGGGTGTATTTCGTTTGGCTATATTGTTGCTAAATATTCATGGGTTAAACATAAAACTATCCTTGTGGAAATGGGTAAGAAGACTAATGCAGATGAGAATCAACTTTCATGAGTAGTGAAAGGCTCAAGGAATGCTTCTACTAGGCTTACTATTGAGACAAATATGAAGACTAGTTTGAATTCGGACCAGGATCTCATGGAGGATGGTATTTTCTTTCCTAACAGGAATAAGGAAAATATGTTCATGGAGGCTGAAGAAAGTGTTGATATACATATATCTAAGAAGTTTGATGTATTGGTTGGGAATGATAAGAAGTTAATAATTTAGAAGGGGTCTCTGGTACTGTGGGGTTTTCAGTTATATTTTCTGGGTTTGGAAGTAAAATTGGTGTTGGATCTGTATCTGAAAGTCACAAAGGACCTTCCTCTAGTGGTGCAAAAGGTAAATTCTTACCTAAAAGTGGTGTTTCTTCAAGTTTGGATTCTAAAGGGTACATCTTAATAAACATAGGCCTGCTAAGAGGCCTTTACTTGTTTTAAATGATGTTTAAGATTGGTTGTTGGAATGTTAGAGGTCTTAATGATCCTCTAAAACAACTTGAAGTTAGTAGGTTTATTAGTTTTAATAATTTATCCATGGTCGGTAATGTTGAGACACAAATACCGGCCCAAAATAAGGATTCTATTATATTTTTAATCAATACGAATTGCAGCTTTCTTGATAACTATGATAATATTAGCTCTTCTAGGATAGGGCTAGGTTGGAATCCTCTTGAAATAAAGGTTAATTTGTTACATTTTGATTCTCGAACAATTCTTTTGTAAATTATCACTAGTAGGAATCTTAAATTTGTTGTTACTTTTGTATATGGAGATAATGAAAGTAATAGAAGAGTTTCTTTTTGGAATGATTTGGTTGCTAGTTATGAGTATTCATGGGTGGTGCTGGGTACTTTTAATGATATTATGAGTTCTAATGAAATAGTGGGGGGGTAGTGGTATTCCATATCTTCGATGAATGATTTTATTAACTGTACTAATGAAGATCAATTATTTGATCTTCCCTTTTCGGGAGATTTCTTCACTCGGTCTAATAAACAAATTCACCCTGGTAGAATTGTTTCGAAGATTTATTGGGTTTTTGTGAATATCGAATGGGTTTCCTCTTTTTACTACTTCTAAAGCTGATTTCTTACCTTCGAGAATTTCAGATCATTCTTCCATGGTTGCGCATGTTGGACAATTGGCTAGGTGATGGCAGTATTGCTAGTATACTAGGAATATCTGATTCAGAAAGGGATAAACTAACTGCTAGGCTTAGAAGTATTATAGATGGAGGTGAGTGGAACTTTTCTGACACTATGAAAAATATTTTTTACGTTAGTGATGTAGTTAGTCCATCCAAAGGTAAAGACTTAAGAGTTTGGAAGCCTGACAAGTTGGGCAGGTCTAATGTTAAATCAGTGGTTGATGAAATTCACAAAAAAATATTCGGCAAGCTTTCCAAGTGCTGGATTATTATGGCTGAAAAAGATGCAACCTACATTAGGTGCGTTGAACTGGAAATTATTAAATTCGCAGTGATGTGCTACTCAAGATAGATTGATTTACATTGGTATATATTTGGCTTCTCGTTGTTGTCTTTGTAAGATTGATACTAAAAGCCTGGATCATATTTTATGGGATTGTGAGGTAGAAAAGAAATGTTGGAATTGGCTGGAAGACACTTAAAACTAAGCCAGTTTTTGGCTTTATAGCTTGTTATAAAGCTTTGGGGAAGATAATTGGAATGGTTAGAGATTTATGGCTGATGGCGATTTTGTCTACAAGGGACGAGTTATGGAAAATGAGGAATGCGACTTATTTTGATGGTGACATGGTGGATTTCTATAATTTGAAGACCATAATTTACTTAATGGTTTCTAGTTATTCTCGCAGGTTGAATGGCAATATGTATAATTGCTATGATGACCTAATTATTCTCAATTATTTTAAGGTTAGTCATCGAAAGGTTAAGTCAAAGTCTCTGGTTGAATGTATATGGTATCCACCGGATGAATGCACATTGATATTGTGTGCAATGATGCGTCTATTAATAACACGAGATTAGCAGGTGTTGGTTGTGTTATCAGGGACTATCAACGTAAATGTTTGGGTGAGATGGATTATGGACTGGGTGTGGACACTAAATATATGGCAGAAGTCGAGGCAATAATATTAGGTATGGAGTGGTCTCGTAGTTTGGAAGTGAGATGTTTAGTAGATAAAATATTAGTTAACTCATATTCAAAGAGTGCAATGGAGGCTTTTCTAAGTGGATATTTTCCATGGAGGGTCCTTGGCAGGTGGAGGAAGATAAAAACAAATTATACAACTATCATTTTTAAGCATGAAATTAATTTCGTTGCTGATGTTATGTCTAAATACGTTAGCCATTGACATCAGGGTAAGCTCGTAGAATTTCATGGTAGGCCTGATTTCCTAAAATGTTTAAAGGGTCAAGGCATTAGTTATTTTCGTATTCAAGTAGTTTGTTTTAAGCCTCTTTAGGTCTTCCTATTCCTTGTATTTATTGAAGTTATTAATAAAATTCATATGAATTAGCTAAAAAAAGTATGCTTATGAGAAAAGGCAGCATGGTCCACCCCCTCCCCCCCCCCCCTTATTTTTTTTAGATTATTCGACTGATGGGCCTGGTTTTTTTGATATTATTAGAGAAGTTTGGAGAGAAAATGTTAAAGGTAACCCCATGTTTATTCTTGTATCTAAACTTATTTAGGTGGAGAAAAGGTTGATTGATTCGAGGAAGGAGAGGTTTGTTAATATCTCTGAGTCTATGATTGAGGCTAAGAAAGTGATGGTTAATGCTCAAGATGCAGTGCAAGAGCAACCATTGAATGGTGATGAGGCCTTTGTTGAAAATAAATCCGTGATTCATTATGCTAGACTTGCTAGGCATGAAGAGTTTATGCTCAAACAACATTCCATAATCCAATTGATGGATTTAGGGGATTCTAATAATCACTTTTTTTATAGCTCTTTAAAGGAAAGAAGTGCATAAATAATATTCTTTCGTTGAAGGAGATTTTTTTAGAATGTACTAAATACTTTTCTAAGTTGTTCACAATTGATGATTCTCCTAAGTTGAAGCTCATGAAAGTGATTTTATTAATTTTTCTAATGTTGTCAGTTAGGATGATGCTGCAAAACTTATTGCCCCTATTTCTAGAGATGAAATTGTGTACTCTATTTCCTGTAGTGGTTCCAGTAAAGCCCTTGATCCAAATAGGTTTACTGGCCATTTTTTTCAAGACCTTCTGGTCCATTATTGAAGCTGGTTTTATTAAAGCTATTCAGATTTTTTTTCCACTAAATTCAAGCTTTTTGGAGAGGCAAATAGACTTTCTTAACTTTGGTTACAAAAATTAATAATCCTTCTAGTATTGTTGATTCTAGACTTATTTCGTGTTGTAATGTTATCTACAAATGCATAACTCAATTTACCCGCTTATGCTTTGTTAACAATGTTTTGGTCTTCTTTAGAGGATCTATTCATAGCGCCTCTTCTCTTAAGATTGCCTTAGATCTGTTTATTAAATTTTCAAGGCTTGAAATGAATAAGATTAAGAATGCTTTGTTTTCTTCTTTTGTGGATCCGTATGTTCTTGCTCAGATCATCCAATGTTCGGATTGTAGTACTGGTGAGCTCCTAGTGAGATATGTTAGTGTTCCCCTTATTACCTCTAGATCATCTTACTAAGATTGTCTTCCCGTAATCTCGAGGGTGTCAAAAAGGGTGAAATCTTGGAAGTCTAAAAAGTTAACTTATATTAGTATGTTGTTATTGATTAAGGTGGCTTTTAGTGGTACGATTTTCTTTTGGTTATCTTGTTTCATTCTTCCTAAGAAGGCTATTAAGGAACTGAATTCCATATATAAAAGATTTCTTTGGGATGGTGATTAAATGGGTAGGAAATATCATCCAATTAGTTGGGATATGGTGTAAAAACCATATAATGAAGGGGGTTTGGGTGTCAGAAGTGTGGAGATTAATAATTACGCAAATTAAGGCATGTCTGGGATTTGATGAGAGGGAAGGACACTATTTGGACTCAGTGGATGAATAAGCCATTATCAAGAATAAAGGTTTTTGGACCATGAAAATTCCTCAAGATGCATCTTGGTGTTTGAGAAGTCTGTTAGAGCCAGGAGAGGTGGCTAAGGATCTGTTTATGTATTTTATTGGAAATGGTGAGAATAGTTTCTTTCTTAGTGATCTTTGGCACCCATGAAGATTGATTGATTGGGTTATTAGTTACATTTTGGATGAGTTAGGTTGCAGGTATAACTGTAAATTGGATGATTTTTTAGATGAGTTGAAGGGTGGTATTTTCATGAAGTTACTGATGAGGACCTTAGTCAGACTATATCTAAACTTAGGGAGGTTAATTGTGATAAGTCTGAGGGTGATTTGGTTGTACGAAAACCTAGTACTTCAGGGGTTTATATTATGAAGAATACTTATCAAATTGTAGCTAGGAAAAGTGATAAGTTATTCTGGACTCAGCTGGTTTGGTTTAAATATCATGTTCCAAGGAATTCTTTTATCACTTGGTTGGATCTTCATGGGAGACTAATACTAGAAAGGAAATGGTAAAGTGAGGAATAATGCAAGTTGCTACATGTGTTCTTTGTAATGGGGGTCCTGAATATGAAGATCATATTTTTCACTCTTGCTCATTTTTCAGCTAGTATTGGATGGGTTTACTTCTTAAAATGGCTTATCTTAAAAACCCTTGTAGAAGCTGGAAGGATGAGATTACTTGTTGGGGCAAGTCCTCTAATGGTTAGGGGATTTTTTCCAGAGTGAAGAAGCTAATCCTTAACTGTTTTGTCTATTATGTTTGGAGGGAGAGAAATGCAAGAATTTTCTCAAGTAAATATTCTTCTGCGGACCAAGTGGGTTACTTTGTTATAAATGATGTGAGGATAGGTGTGCTCTCTATTGCCTTCATGTGAGTTTCGTTCTTGGCTTGCTCCTGAGGCTGACTTTATTATGATTAATGTTGAGGGCTCTAGGAGGTATATGTCTGGTGGTGGGGAGATATGCTAAGAACTAATTTTGGTGAAGTGATTGTTTCAGCTAAAGGTGGAGGATCTCCAATTTCTGTCAATGCTCATGAACTGTAGGGTGTAAGGCTGGGGTTAAATATGGTTGTTTTTAGGGGTATTAAGAAGGCCCATGTTGCTATTGACTCTATAGTTATCTACTTAAAGCTTGAGAAGAAGGAAAGCAAACCCCCTTGGAGTTTGATTCATATTTGGCGTAGAGTGGAAAATTTGCGTTCTTTGTATTGAAGTTTTAAAGTTCCCATAATGTCTATAGGGAAACTAACAGAGGTGCATATTTACTTGCGAGTTATCATCCTCCTATCAAATGGGTGGATGTGGCTATTGAGGAGTTCCCCCTTGAGTTCTGTGAAATTCTCAGAGAGGATAGAGAGGGGAAAATATATTCCAGTAGTTAGTTTGTTT
Organism: Papaver californicum; assembly: GCA_023531435.1. NCBI lineage: Eukaryota > Viridiplantae > Streptophyta > Magnoliopsida > Ranunculales > Papaveraceae > Papaver > Papaver californicum. The sequence goes on along the minus strand of JAJJMC010008370.1, from coordinate 6,160,254 downwards.
ATGTTGTTTTTTGTTTCTTTGTTTTTGTTTTGAGTTCTGTTTCTGGGGTGGGGTCCTCTTAACCCCAGTTGCCTGATAAAAAAAAATCATGGTGTCACGCGCACGACTATGTGACAGATGAAATAAGGGCTTTTACTGATGTGTTCCCATATTATTGATGACATTACAATTCAATCTCTGTTTTTTTGAGCATTATAAAAATGTCACTATTTTATCTGATTTCATCTCGTTTTTTGAATTGCACTAAATGATAATTTTAAACAAGTAGCAACTTTCGCCATAAGTAAGAAGACATAATCACCCTTTAACTTAATTGGAATTACGGGTTTGTGCATATACGGATGCGATAATTATTACCAAGAAAAGTCCAAAGCATGGCTGATACTACAACAACTTCGACTCCATCTTATAACGAATTTTATGCAGCTATCATTATCAAAAAACTTGCCACCGTGTGCCTCAAACTATGATACTAATCCACCATCATATTTTTCAAAACCAAAAAAAATCAACATACATTCCATTTTATCAACCATATCAACCGAATGGAATTTCTCCTCCAAAATTATCATACAAAACCCATTTGTTGCACACGGCTACAGGTGTCCGAAACGGAGACTTCTCTGTGTGTCCAATAGGGCAATTCTAAAAATATATGATACTAGACACAACGTTATACATAAAAATACCGTCAATTTTTTAAGATATGTAAAAATGTAAACGAGAAAACCACACAAGAGTATTTGTTTGCACTCGTAAGTGTATTTGTTTTGTTAACATACATGTGTTTTTGATTATAATCTCCCTTATTAAAGGTATTAAAGGTAGGAGACCTTTATTTTTTAATTTTTTACTAGTTTATAATAAGACATAAGTATATTAGGAGTGTCCCTATATGTGGTTGTGTCCATACATATGGACAAGATATGGTGACCCCTGAAGTATCCACATAACCCAGACAAAACCCGATTGCCTTAAAAACCTCAATTCACAATAGAACTAAACCCAATTTACTTAACAACCTCGGTTCACAGTTTGTACTGTTAGTGAGGCTTATTGACGCTCTCTAATGATTCGATCCTCCACCAATATTATCCCTACTTAACCATTACGGTAATCTGGCAGCGTGGGATTTTCAACGAGCACCGTTGCGATCATCCAACAACGTCTTTTCGGGAGGTCACACATCCCTGGATTACTCCTAATACGAACACGCTTAACTGAAGAGCTTTTTTCCAAATATGGAGCTAATTGTGCTGAAAATACCTCGGTATTAGGAAAGAAAAAACCGTTACTTATATTCCATTCGACAAACCCTACCTACTGAATCGAGGTATTACTATACCATCACCTTAAATTGGAGTCATACTGGGCTCCAGAATGTATATCCTAGATCTTCGATGTTTCCTTCCACTCATGAGACCAGTACTTGTCCCAACCGATCCAGCGTACTTTCTCACCCTTGACATGTGACCTGTCATAGGCTCTGATACCATTTGTAATAACCCGACCCTCCACCGATATTGTTCCCAATTAGCCACTGCGGTCATCCAGTAGTATGTGATTTTCTACGGGCATTACTGCGTTCATCCAGCAGCAGCTTCCCGGGAGGTCACCCATCCATGGATTACTCCCGCCCGAGCAAGCTTAACTGCAAGGTTTTTTTTCACCCCGAATACAATTGTGTTGAGAAGTACTTGGTGTAATTTTAGGGTATCATTATATATATTTCATTCGACCAACCACTGCCTAGAAGAACCTTTGACTGAGTTTGGGAAATTTTGAGTTGCCAGGTTCGGTTAGGAAGGTCACCAGGGTTGCCAGCCAAACCCTGGACGTATTGAGACGCGATTTGGCTTCTAAAACGAGTTAAACCCAGTCTTAGTAGGATTTTAAGCCCTAGATTGTATGGGAACTATATAAAAAGACTTCTTAAGCTCTTAGAAGAGACACAATACACTTTACAAATAGGAGAACAAGGAGCTAGGGATTGGAGTTGCGATTGATCATCGCAATTTCTACGGTTTCATTATTTGCTTTTTTCTATATTTTCCATGGATTTTGAGAAATCCATGAGTAACTAAACCTTTCTTATTGGTTAGAGATGTAGTCCTAAATATGAAAACATATCTATTAATTGAAGTATTCATTCTCAGATGTTCATAATCTCTTCAATATCACTTATGTTCCATTATTAATCGTCACGTATGATTGATTGCCTGTTTATTTAAGTCATAAATTAGATGAATATGTGTTGATATTTATATCTAAACTAGGGTTTGAGATCTAGAATTGTCAAAAGATACTTGTTACAAGTATCATAACATAGTTGTTAATGACGGGATGTTACAATGCAATTAAGTGTAGAAGTGTGACTAAGTTGAATATGTGTGGCTCTTGCACTAGATTACTCCTCAACTCACAAAGACCTTTGCTTTCTTTGGTTAAAATTGAGTAGATCTTGTGCCAAGTTATTCATTGAAAAGGATTCAAAGAGTGCGCTTGCGCCTTTGATGATAATAAGAGTTTTAACGGAGTAGGCCTGCGATATGATGCTTTAGGGTTATTGATATTGAGAGAGAATGAATGTTCAATATGATTTAGTTGATAACATGCTGGAAGATGGACGATGAAACCTCTCTCCAGTATTTTTTACCTTTGATATTCGTTTTAATCTTTTTTTTTTTTAGTATAACTTAGTTATAATCACAATCAAAACCCGTCTGTTTACATAAGTAATCTAAAGTAAATGACAATTGATTGCCTCTCTATGGGAACGAACTTGTTCTTATTATTATACCCTAATCTATATTTGTGAAGTAAGAACTTGAATAATTTTGCTTGGCTGACAAGCGACCATGTTTTGGCGCCGCTGCCGGGGAGACATATCGGATTGTTATTTTATTATTTATTTCTTATTTCTAGTTCTTAACTTAGTTTCAAGAAAAAATTTTCATGCACTTATCTTCTGGCTCTTAAACCGAAACATGTCGGGTATCCACAAATTGGAATCAGACTCGGAAAGGAACTGCACCGGAAGATAAACCGGAAGACAAATAAGAGAAAGCAATTGGTTACACAAACCGTACACTCAAGATTTAGCTTCTCACAAGATGGATATGCAATAGTGGTGTATTCAGACGACATTTGCATTTGAGATCAAGCCAGGGTTGATTCGAGAACTCCCAAAGTTTCATGGAATGGATGATGAAGATCCAAACAAGTATTTGATGGATTTTCATAACATAGTCATGACCATGTTACCTAAGGATACTAACGCAGGTGGAGTCATGTTACGAGTTTTTCCATTCTCCTTGATGGATACCGCTAAGGAATCGTTATACTATTTACCTTGTTGCAGTATCACAACTTGGAATGGTATGAAGAAACTCTTCTTAGAGAGATATTTTCCTGCATCAAAGGCAACTCAAATTTGGAAAGAGATTTTTGGCATCAAGTAGATGGCAGGAGAGATACTGTATGAATACTGGGAACATTACAAGAGATTGGCGGCTAGCTGCCCGCCTCATCAATTCAGTGATTTGTTGATCATCCATTACTTCTACGAGGGTCTTCAAGCCAGTGACAAAAATACTCTCTACGCTGCAGGTGGTAGTGCATTAGTGAATAAGATAGTAGCTCAAGCTAGAGAGTTAATTAAGAATATGGCAAAAAATTCTCAATAATTCTCAAGTCGTGGATCAGAACCACTCGTCAGGAGAGTTAATGAAGTTGGTGAATCTACTGAAGTCTGTCAACAGATAGACAACCTAACGACGATGATGCAACAAATTACAGTTGTAGTATTTCCACCGTCATCTTCTTCAATCTATGAAGAGGGTAACAAACAAACAAATACAATTTTTTCCTAATCGACAGAGGCCTAGGTATGATCCCTTCTCCAGCACTTATAATCCAAGATGGGGAGATCATACCAACTTTAGTTATACAAACAAGCAAGATGCGGTTCAACAACCTATTTTCAACTGCCAGAATGGGTATCAAAAACAATAATCTCATCTATACCAACAACCTAATCAGGGTTCTAGCACGGATGACAAGCTCAATACAATTATATCCATGTTTCATCAGAGTTAACACAAAACAGATAACGCCATCAAGGAGTTACAAACACAGGCTGGGTCAATGGAAAGTGAGATCAATCAGTTAAAGGCATAGAATAGTGGGAAATCCCTTCTCAACCTTTTAACCCGAGAGAAACTGTCAATGATGTGACATTGAGAAGTGGTAGACAAACTGTGCAACTTGAAGATGTTGAGAAAAACAAAGACCCTAAGGGGCCGATTTTGGAGAAAAAGATTACTAATTCTTCCCAAACTAATAAGGTACCTAAAGAAAACTCTAAACCTCATGTTTCTACTTATGTTCCTCCTTTACCTTTTCCTAGCAGGTTTATTAACTCTAAAAAGGCGGTACAATATAAGGAAATCTTAGATATTTTTAAGAAGATTCATGTGAATATTCCATTTATAAATGATTAACAAATATGCAAGAATTCTGAAGGACTTGTGCACCAAAAAACAATGATTAACCGGTAACGAGGTAATGAGTGTGGGGAAAATATTCCGTCTATCTTCCAAAAGAAACTCTCACCCAAGTGTAAGGATCCCGGTAGTTTTGATATACTTGTTGTGATTGGTAACAAAAGGTTTGGAAAATATATGTTTGATTTAGGAGCATCAGTTAATGTTATGCGTACATCTATTTATAAGTCTTTGAATTTGAGCCCGTTTAAAGAAACTGGAATTTTTTTACAACTAGCTGATCGTACTATATATACCCTAGAGGTATTATTGAAGATGTTCTTGTGCAGGTGTATCAACTAGTATTTCCAGTTGATTGCTGCATATTAGATATGTATAGTGGGTCTGATGCGTCTATTAAGTTGTTACTTGGGAGACCATTCATGAAAACGACTGAAACCGTGATTGATGTTGATAAAGGAACACTCACAATTGAGTTTGACAATGAAAAGATTTATTTCAATATTTTTGAAGCAATTCGGTACCCTAGTGATTTACATTTAGATGTTCATGCTAATATGTTAGACATAGGTTAACGAGTAGTGAAAGTCTACAGTCGGGTTGGCGACATTAAACCAAGTCCTAAATAGGAGGTAACCTAACGGTTTTGTATTTCTATCTTTATCTTTTTAGTTTTAGTTTTCTAAATTTGCATATCATATTATAGGACTTCCCATCTTGATTGTATATTGGACGAATCAATTTACATTGAGCACAATGTAAAGTTTAAGTGTGGGGAGTATTTAGCATATAGAGTTTTTAGTCTTTACTTAGAATTTTCACTTTTATAGGTAATTTTTTACATTTTTGTACATAGTTGCATGAAAACCTCCAACTTTTAGAAATTTTTAGAGTCACTTAGTCTACTTCTAGCTAAGTTTACATATGGACTTCTTTCCTAAATAATTAAACTTAGAAGTATTAGAGAACTATATTTAGGTTTCTTAATTGTTGAGAGGCAATAACCGAAAAAAAGAGACTTAAACCGCCGATAGCAAATTAGATACAGAAATAATATAATATTAGAGAAGTTAATCAATCATTAGTGGAGATTACATATTGTTACATCAAGCGAGGCACTAGACCTTCAATTCTTTGTAGCTGTCTAAAAAACTGTCCTTTGGAGTGTGTGTCACCATATGCTAACTTTGGGTAGAATGATGAGCTACCTTACTTTGCACCCTTTCATCACTACTTTTTGATATCTTGAATGCTAATTCTGTCAATCATGAGGGTGTCATCAAAATCGCTAACTCTATCTTGTAGTCTTGTTTGCAGTTGGTACCATTCTCTCCACAAAGCAACAATAAAAACACATCATCATAAACAAGCAAAAAGCATCAAAATCACGAAGAAAGTTGAGTATAGTCAAGGTTTGCAAGCAACAAAAAGAGGGAAAAAATTTATATCAAAAGTGAAGACAAGACACTGTGAAAAAGAAAGAAAAACAAAAGATGTAAGTTTTTGAAGTTTATACGAAACCAAGGCAATACAAGTTGTGTAGAATCAGGTGCTTAAGGTTTTTTCCCCATGGCCCTGTTAATTTCAGTTTCATTCTTTTTACAGTTTTTATCTTTTTGTAGCATATGTTCATAAAAAAATATAAAAAAAAATTATGCATTTTAATTTCATAGTTAGTGAGTTATTTAATTAGTTAAGGCCATGGGAAAACAGAAATCTATAGAGAAGTTTCAATCAACAAGAATTTGAGGAAAAGAGTTACAAATTATCAACGTTCTACAAAGTTCAGAAGTTTATCATCAATAGTTGAAGCCAAAGACGAAGAAGACCGAAGACATATCTATTCTTTGTGAGAGTGGTGCTAATTGTAGATCGAGTGAGAAGGTAAGTAAGCATTTTCATCCCCCATAGTTTGATTTCCTTTCTCAGATATCATCAAAGACAAGAGAAATTTCTTTTCGTCCCTTGTTTCTATGAGAGAACAAAATATAAATCAAAAGTTTTCTTTTTCTTCCCACTATTCAGTGTGTGCAGGATTTCTATCTTCACTCCTTCCCTACACATGAGAAATTGCTTCTTTTGAGTGAAATTTCATAAAATTCTATTAGTGACCAGAAGTCGAGGCGAAATGCTTATTCGATTGCTTTCGAGGATGGATTCATTAATATATGGTTGGTTTTCTCCTAAATCAAGAGTCAAGCATGAGAACAGTGTTCATTGGCATTTCTAAATTTTTATTATTAGTGTGCAGAAACTTTATGTCCTCATAGCTCTTTGGATGCTTGTGACTTTGAAGTTGGAGTAGGTTTTGTAGGTATACATCTTGTAAACCCTCACGAGACTATAACTCGTCCAATAGGAACACCTAGGGGTTTAAAGGCTTGTTACACATGCTAAGCTTAATTGTATCCTCAACTAAAGGGATTTTTTTTATTTTAGTTTAGGATAATTTAGATTTGTAGTTTTCTCAGGGACTAGCAAAAGGCAAGTGTGGGGGAATTTGATAGGTGCATAATTTTCACTAGTTTGGTACTCTAATTCATTGCTTTCTTGTTAATTTTCATATCAATATGCTTTGATTTTTTTTTTAGTTTCATAATAGTTTTGAAGTGTATTCAACCAAAGAATGAGAAAGGAGTTCATTTCGATATAACTTGAACAAGAAAGTCAAGTGCTATAACTGCAGCTACAGAAAGGACCAAATAGAACTCATTCAAATCCAATATTTATTTATTCTATAAGGAAATTGAAATACGAAGACAATGCTAAAAGATTGAGGTCATTCCGACACCGGACGAAGAAGTTATGAGCAAAACAAGATTGGAAGATTTGAGTCTCAGCTCCAGGTTTGGCTGGGAGTTTGCTAGCCGAACCTGGAGCTGAAAATTCAAGTTTTCGTAAACAAAGAGTACATGAAAAGTTTCTTTCAGGAACTTCCCCACCACGACCTAGCCGGACTTTTAACTGAGTTTAGGCAATTTTGAGTTACTAGATTTGGTTGGGAAGGTTACCAGGGTTGCCAGCCTAACCCTAGACATATTGGGACGTGATTTAGATTCTTATTGATATCTGAAAAATGACCACTTATGGATAAGGGGGGTTTATTCCTACTAGATGTCCCAAATCCATTATATGAAGACGTGGGGACTAAGCCTAAGCCCAAGCCCTTAAGAGAATATCCATGGAGATATGAGGACAATGAGGGAATAAAATGAGAAGTTAAGGGTAAAATTGAAAGGATGACATCTTGGTAATATTAAAGAGTTTATAAGGGTATGAGGAAGAGGGAGGTATATGAGAAAGTCTTTAAAAGAAGAAAGGATAATACTAAGAAATGGGGGTTTTCTCTCTCTCTCTGATTCAATAAGGAAGGTGTAGTTCTTGCTGTGACTAGGATTGGTCTTCCTTTTCTCAATTTACCCTAAAACATCTGGCGACTACAGTGGGAGACTCGTCTCTAGTCCAGCAAGATGCACTCAGGAGCCACTACCCCAACTTCCCCTGCTAGCCAGTGGACCAATAATAGTGATGATAGAGCAATAAAAGGTCAAACACCAGAGTCTTCATCAACATCTCAATTAAATAAACACTCAAGGTAGAGAAGACGAACAAAATGAGGATATAGGTAGCGATTAGCAGTGACCTGCCGAGAACCCTCCAAATTAGAGCGGAAATACTCCCTGACATTCGCCGACATAAAACGAAGGAATCATCTTCAGAAATAACCAAAGAAACCGAGTTACTACTCAGTCAAAAACTGAAGAAATAAGGAAATGATGAGAAAACGCAATAAAGAAGAAAGACAAGTTGATACCTTGAATCGAGCACATGTTCAACAGGGTAAGCGGATGACAAGTTATCATGATTAAATGATACCATGTACAAGAATGTAATTAAATACTCAGTTTAATAAAAAAGGAACTATCCATTTTCAAGCCCTGATCCTGAAAAATAATGAACGAGCACAGACGGTAGAATATTCTGGTTCGATTATCAAACGAATAATTACAAGGGCGGCAGAGGGAAACGCACCCTCACCCAATCTGATAATGTTCACAAGCGCGGCGAGAGAAAAACGCCCATGTTCGAACCAATGGGTCAAAACAACGAATGATCACAAGCGTGGCAGAGGGCAAAACGCCTTTGTTCGACCCAATAAGTCAAATAACAAACGGTCACGAGCGTGGCAGAGGGAAAAGCTCCCATGTTCGACCTAATAAGAAAAAACAACAAATGGTCACAAGCACGGCAAAAGGCAAGGCGCCCTTGTTCGACCCAATAAGTCAAATAACAAACGGTCACAAGCGCGACAGAGGGCAAAGCGCCCTAGTTCGACCCAATAAGACAAAACAAAAAATGGTCACAAGCGCGGAAGAGGGAAAAGCGCCCCAGTTTGACCCAACAAGTCAAATAACAAACGGTCACAAGCGCGGCAGAGGGCAAAGCGCCCCTGTTCGACCAGATAAGTCAAAATGGTCACAATCACGACAGAGGGAAAAGCGCTCATATTCGACCCAATAACCCAAACAAAAATTGGTCACAAGCGCGGCAGAGGGTAAATCCCCCTGTTCAACCCAATAACTCAAACAACAAATGGTCACAAGCACGACAGAGGGCAAAGCGCCACTGTTCGGCCCAATAACTCAAAACAACATATGGTCACAAACGCGGCAGAGGGAAAAACACCTTTATTCAACCCAATAAGTCAAGCAACAAATAGTCGTAAGCGCATCAAAGGGAAAAGCGCTCTTGTTCGACCCAATGAGTCAAAACAACAAATGGTCACAAGCACGGCAAAAGGCAGAACGCCCCTGATTCGACCTAATAGCTTAGAAACAACAGTCATAAGGACGATAGAGAGCAGAACGCTCCTTTCTGACTAAGTAATTAAGGCATACGGAAAGAAAGTAGAAGGCGCAACTCCCTTTCGACCCAATGATCAAACTCTAAATGGTCATAAAGTGGCAAAAGGGAAAATACATCTCCGCTCAACCCGATAACCAAACAACAACGGTCAAACTAAAATAAAATGTCCATATATGCGTATAATAATAAAAACTATTACATACACAGGAGGGACAATATATTCGAGCGAGGGAACAAGCCTCATTATTCATTAAGGAAATGGTACATCTACTCAAGACCATGACAAACACGAAAAACTAGTAAAGCAGCACGTGCATGGCTTAATCGTAAAGTCGTGGAAGCCAATTTTCCTCACAACGCTCTATTTTCCCGGGCATGGGTAAATGATTCAGATAACATCACGCATGTAGCATCTTCATAACCTAGAGAGTCGACATAAAAATCCATGTTATGAAAATAAAACACTTGACTAGCAACAAAGGAAAGTTTGCACACTTCGACAAGACGGGCATACCCATCCACATTAGCTTTAAAAAACTCATGCCTAAGAGCACAAATTTTTGATGTTAAACTGGCCACAATTAAGTGGTCTCTTTCGACAAGATAAGTACTAAGCGCGCCTCCGAAAGAATGAGCCACACAAAGAAAGTAAATGGAAAAAGCAAAAGAGAAGCATAATAACAATACATACGAAAAGTATGGAACATACTATATATAGACAAAAAAAAACATCCTCTAGGGGAAGTAAAGGATAAACACATAAAAATAAACATATAAACCGCCCTCAATAAAGGGTTGAAGCGTCGTTGAATGAAATTAAAGGTTGCCTCTACTACTTGTGCAACCTAAACACACATACCCCAAATATTGGAAATATGCAGTAGCACAATGCTCGTAAAGTCAATGATCAGAGTTCAGCAGGCCTCCAAGACGCGCATCTTATAGTAGACAATCGTTACCTACAAGATGAGAATGAGAGATATTAATTTCCTCGCCAAGATAGTCAACCGCGACACACAAAGTGCTTATATATCGGAGTCGACAACAAATCCACGCGGTTCAAGGTCCCCGCGCTATAACAAAAATGACTAAAAGGAAAAAGGAGCAAAGATCGGACAAAAGACATAAAATCCTTAAATAAGGGAAAAAGTGATACACATATAAGAAGCACAACAGAAAATAATCTTAAAACACTCAGGGCCACATTTAATAAATGGAACAGACACCTCAAGTTGTCGGCACGACCACGCCAGATTATTCATCTTGTTGAGCAACCACCACACGACAAGTGACTATCTGTTGATCCAAGTCCCGCATCATCAACACAACCTCGTCATACGCCAAGTTAGCCATGTAGCGCCGGGTAGTAGTTTCTGTATGTAAACGATACACATCATCCCTAACATAATTAGAGCATTAGCATCACGGGAAATCTCAAGAGTCTCGTGTTGTTCCCACCATGCGGCGTGCATCGCAGCATGATGGTCCAATATATGGGCCATCAACACTCTCAGATCATCTTTTAACACTGATAACCGTTGTAGTTCGTCCCGCTTGTTTAAGGGTGTGACAAGAGTAGGAAAGAAATCCATGACCAAAGTGTACCCATGAAGACGATGTGACATCCTTCAAAAAAAAATATATTGTTAGGAACTTTCAAGGAAAAAAGAAAAAGAATCATGAAAATAACAAGAATGAAAAAGAAACATCAACAAGTATCTCTTTAAATAAGAAAGGAGACATGACATGAAGTTGTACTTGCAGACGTGCGGTCATTCTAACCGTTACAAAAATTAAACAACCTTAAAATATATATATATATACAGGTTAATCGTCTTGGTTAGCTACCATTGCACGGCAGACTTCTAATCTCACGATCCAAATCTTTCATGATTAGCAAAATCTTCTGATATTGCAAGTTAGAAACACGACGTCTAGTATGCGCCTCCCCAAGCAGTCGATTGACATCATTCATGATACGAGCCTCAGCATGAGCCTTCCGAGAAAATTCAAAATTAACATATTGTTCCACCCTAGAAGCATTCATAGCATCTCGATGAGCCATCCTATGATTCATCAACATTTCAACCTCGGCTTTCACTGTCAAAAGGCGTTCGAGTTCACACGCGCGTCTGAAGTCACAATAGTGGCAACTACTGAAACCATAGCCAAATTATACCCATGTAACTCGTGAGCCATTTCTAACAAAAAAAAGGGGGGACAAAAAGAGGCAAGAAGACAACCAAGCAAGAATATCATAAAATAAGACAAGTAACGAACAAGAGGAAACATTTAATAGAAATAAACCGTATGTACAAGGATGACACGTGCCATTACTCAACCACCCCAATAAATTACAGATGTAAGAAAAAAAAGTTTGTGCCAGCTGCCAACGCGTCTCAGATCATACTCAACATTATGCAGTTCGTCGTCCGTCAAGTCATTTACACAACAAGCGGCCTCAAGAACAGCAACGACAAGCTCACGAATCAGAAATATCTCCCAGATAATATTAACTCGATGACATCGATTGTGTACTTCGGTACAAAGCAATGTTTTCTTCATTCCACCGCACCTCGGCGGTAATTCGTTCCTCAAGAGGACACTTCGATTTCTCCCACTAGTTAGGAATAAGCACGACAACCACGGGTTAAACCATAGGAAAGAAATAGTACGAAACTAAGGGACAAATTCTACTTATAGACAACCACCACGATCAAGCGACCATAGTAAGCGTCATTAATACCAAGTTAAAATGCCCAATAAAGCAACCAACACACTAATAAATCAAGAAAAAACAACAACACCATAATAATAACAACATCCGAGATAAAAGAAGATAGCAAAGGAGATCTACCAAGTCAAAAGATTAAAAAAAAAATAAATAATAAAATACAACATGTTACGACAATTTAAGCAATAAGTTAGGCCTCCCTGAAAGCATCCAAGTCACGTTTTTTCTTTTCAAGATCCTCGTGCACCTGGTCAACAACAGTATCAGCTTGCGCGGACACTTCAGTGGCATTAGCAACACACGCAAGAAGCTTGTTCAAAGCGACCCTTTTTTTTATGGATGACCATGTCATGCTTTCAATATCCCTTTCTAGTCTGGCAATCTCGGCCAAAAGATTTTTGCAAGGGTCATGCTTGATCGTGTCCAATAACTGATCCATCCACATGACAGGGAAATGCAGATCCACAGCGGTACGAATCGAGGATTCCTATTCCTTCAAGTTGTCAACGCTAAGAGAATCATCACCAACACGGGAAAGCTCCTCGGTGGCCTCGAGTAGACCCATTCCCATTACAACTAGAGTCTTCATATCCTTAATAATATCCAACTGCACCAAATGACCAGTTCCACGATATGTCTATAATTAGCAGCCAAAGCGGAAGGAACCTAGAAACCATGAACCAATTTATAAGAATTATCAACTCCATCCTTTTCAGCGGTCACAACAGTAGGAAAACAAAACTTAGGATCTTCCGGTTTAGCCAGCAGAGTAGTCACGTCTATATCAGACGTAGACGGAACGAAATTATCTTCATTAAGACGAGTATGCTTTGAGCCGCCTGTAACGCTAGGGGAATCCTTTTAAAAGAGCGAAACGTTGTCGTATCTTTTCATGTCCTAAAAAAAAGAATTCTAATAAAAAATAAAAAAATGATGATATATAAAAGGAAAAAGAAAGAGGGAGAAAGGGTGAGAGAAGAAACTAACCACATAAAATGGAAAACCAGAAGAAGGTACTCGAGCGGGGGGAGACTTGTGAGGATCCGTGGAAGGACGAGAATAACCCGAAGACGAGCAGGAACCATCTGTAGAACCTAAAAAAAAGAGATAAAAGATAGAAATAAGGCAACATAATAACCTATAAATAAGATAAAAACTAAACCCAAAAAGACAAACATAAAATGGACATACAATAAATAAAAAGAGAACATGTGGAAGTCAAAGGATTACCAAAAGGATTATCGTCAGAAGGCACATGACCCTGAGAAGAACCACACCGACTAGAACTCAGCAAACTGGTGGGTGTTTTGCAAGGTTGATCCCTGGATCGAGAAGTGGTGGCTACCAAAGGACTAGTAGAGATGATGCTTACACGTGGGGAGACGGTTCCGCCACTACGCGACAAGTCGACGCCCAAGTATGCATACGCTCCGCAAAAGAAGAAAATGAACTTAAGACAGCTCGAGTCTTGGCCTTAAAAGCGGACATGGGAGAGACATCAGCTGAAGCAGCCACATAAAAGCATGGAACTGGTAAAATACCCACATGACGCTTATCCTTTTTGATCCTACGGTGGGTAGCCACTCATGTTCAAGAATATTAGGATATTCCTCTATCATGAAGGAGTTTGGCTTATACCCAATAGAACTAATAGGGACGTTACCCTGGTGACGCGCGACCAACATCAAAATGTATATATAATGTATGTATTTTTAGTTTATTTCGTAAAAGAACGGCTGTCGATGATACAATATGCAAGTACGGTTCGTTCCGCATGGATTTCAAAATTGCAATTTCCAACTTTTAATTAATTATTGTGCTAATAACAATTGGTTTTGTGATTTTATTCTAAAATTATAAATGATTAAAATACTAAAAATGATAAACAAATAAAAGAAAACCTAGGACTCAAGATTTCATCACTACTATGCATACTAGATGTTTGCAACCATTCTCTATAATTTTCTTAAAATAATACTCAAAACGATTTCGGACAAAATGTTACGTTTTGGAAAACATAGAATTCTAATCTAATTAATTTTATCAAAAGATTAAAAATTATCTTCATTATAGAATGTTATTCTCTAAGAAGAAAATTATTTAAGCATTAAAGGACACATGAAGGAATTATTATCATTATAATCAAGAAATATGACCAAGAGAAAAATTATAGAAAATAATTATAACATGCTAGAAAACACAATAGAACTTCCTCTCTAATCCTAGGTGAGGATTCTAGCTACTCATGGCAAAAAGAATGGAAGAAGAAACTATTTTATTCATATTTTTATTAAGAATTACAATAAAGAATTGACCATTAGCGTCGTAGAATAATTAAAATTCTTTAATGAATAAACGACTCATTTTATGCGCAGTTGAGTAACCACAAATTCTTTACATAGTAAAAGCTTGAACTGTTGTAGATACTGTAGCAAAAACTGTTGCGAAATCCTTTGGTTTTGAAAGATAACGCCACGGTTTAAAATGACAGTTTTGAATTGTGGCTTATTCTTCTTCCTCCTCAAGCTGAAGATTCCTAAAAATGGCAGCAACTTTTCTGGATTTTTTATAAGCTTCTCTTGCTCACGCCATCCTCCCTTCAATTCTCTTCTGTCCCTCTTATTTATAGCAGACCATCTACCCACTTCAAATCTTCGAAACCTCTTTTCTTTAATGAGATGAATCATGGCAGAATAATATCTTTCTCTCGTTTCTTCTCGGAAATTCTGCTTTCTACATACAATCTCGTCAATGATTTTTTTTCTAAATAGTTTCTCGAGTTACCAAAAGATGTCGATCAGATATAGAAAGGAATATCACCGAATATTTATTGCCGATATTTTTTTCTACCTGTACTTGGCCGAAAATACTTTCACGAGAGATTTTTTGGTTTATTCTTTTGCGCGAATAGGTTGTGTATGAATCATATTAATTAGGCAAGAAGAATATTGCCTTTAATCCCTTGAATATCTACAACAATCCTAATCCAAGTTACGCAGTTAAATAAAGAGATTCTCTTGCTAAATTTGTTTTTGAAATTGAGAAGAAGTGGGTGCATTTAACCAGCGCCTGGGTTCCTTTAACACTTTTTTAGGGTGCCTTTATAACTTTTTAAGTCGATTTTTTCACAAAATTTTATTCACCAAAAATACCTACACAAAATAAAATGGCAATATTAATACAGAAACTGAGTAACAGCAGTATAAATATGAGATTAAATAAGACACATAAATGTGTCTATCATATACAAAATTGGATATTAAGTTACAGAGAAATCCCATATGTAAAACGCACCTAGCTAGAAGAAGGGTTGGGATTCGATTTTGGAGTTTGAATATTAGCTGGATTTTTCATTGATGAAGGAGGGAGCGTCAATCCCTTTCTAGACTCCTTCTTAAACAATGTATTATCAAGGGGAGGTGTACAGCTGGTGGTCATGGGGTAAGAAACGACCCTTTAAACCAGACACGAGACCATGCTCTTCTGCCACCTGTGTATTTAACTTAAAGCTGCCCGATGCGTGTATCAACTTGAGATCATGCTGGCATAATCTAGACGGATAAACAGGGGGACGTAAAAGGAAGTTCAGAGCTAGCCTACGTACTTATGTATGAAACGAATACCAATTAGGAGTAACAAAAAGAGAACGCGCCGCTGAAGGTTGCAGAAAAGAAAAAAGCGGTACCCGGTCGAGTAGCCGAGCACCTAATTTGAAAACATAACGACCGAAGCTTCCTTTAACATCAGTATCTTGAGTAGAAGGCGGGAATAAAACAGGATAGGGGATCCTCTGGTCAAAGCCTAGTTTTCGAGCCAAGCGATCAAAATTATAAGACATCGTTATGAAATTGCCTAAAAAGAACCCAGGAAGATAACCCGGTAGCACGTCCATAACAGAATCAAAATCATCAATCAACAAAACTTGAGAAGAATCCAGAGTCACATCTTCAACCTATGAAGTAAAATTGTAACAAGGGGAACCGGAACGACCATCATGATAAGGAAAAAGTTTGAATTCGCTAGCAAATTCCATATATTTGAAGATGGTATTCTTAGTAGACCTCCCTTTCCCACGCCAAAGGGCCATATGTGGGTAATAGAGAGAAACAGGGACCACCTCAACCGTATTATCCTCCTTTGTAACCTCCTCTTCACGGCTGATAACCAGGGTATTGACCTACGAAGCATACTTAGGAAAATGTTCCCATGACCAGGCTTGAAGGAAATTCGCGGCGACAAAAGTATCGACTTCATGAAGGCCGCCCACCATGCGGATGTCCTTACAAAGAAGATCCAACTGACGATACAACCCGCCCAAGAACATGGGAGCCAAAAGAAAAGAGATGTCGCGCGACATCAGGACGGCCATGGGTATGAGCTTATTCTTAATAGTATCACGAGGTCCATGTTCAAAGATGTCATGAAAAAGCCAGTATAGAAGAAAGGCTGCCAGTTCAGCACGAGGGTATTCTTCTTTCCGAGCAGGAGATCTGACTTCTCCACCAGTAACAGTTGGAGCCCACATACCTCACCCATAAAGGAAAAGAAGCACGCTTGTTTCTCTTGGCATCACGACTAAAAAGAACTTTACCCCTAGCATACGGACTCAAATGAGAAGCGGCAGAACTCTTCCTGGCGGCAACCATCATTTTCTCATCAACTGGATTGCCACCCTTGTAATTTACTAAAGTCTCCCCTGATCCATCGAATCAGAAGTTACTATAGATTTCCCTTTGAATGTCTTTCGTATCCCAGTAATGTTTTTTTCTTCAGAATAAGTGCCAGCTACTCGAGAGTCGTTTTTCTTTTCCACCATCGTCCCTGGGGACTTGCATTTACAATCAATAAAGTAACTATACAAGGACCTATCTGAATTATTCATAACCTCATAAACGGACGACTCATGATATAAGTGAGACCCATGGACCGACAACCCTAGTAGGGGGACAACATCCTCCAACACCGATGGCGCCTCACCCCAAGCGAAGAAAAAAAGTGTGTAACTCATCCACACAACGAGAGTAGAGTCGGAGTCTGTCTTTTTTACATTTAACCACCACATAATAAAGAGATGCTTCTATATCCCCATCTACCCCCAAAGAGCGGAGTGTATCCAAATATTCTGATTTGGAACGGATATAGTTAACCTATGGCTCCCAAAGAGGAGAAGTCTCCGCCGAGGAACACGAGTCTACAGCGGGAAGTTGGTAATCCCCGTGTTGAATAGCCATACATGGGATCTTATCGAAATTATAAAGAGGAAAGTCGTTTTCCTCAGGATGTGAAGCCGATTGGGAGATGGAAAGAAGGGAAGCATGGCAGGGATGAGCAAGCAACAGTCGAGATCGTCATCTATGAGGGTGATATGCATGCCGCCATCAAGAGTTGTTGGTTGCATGGCCCTTTGCAAACGTCGGCTGTCAAAAATCTCTTGCATGGAGTATGAGATCCCATTCAAGTGTGTGTGTGGGGGGGGGGGGGGGGAGGGGGGGGTTCCTTTTATCAAAATGACCACTAGACTCGGCTCTCGCATCATTCTCTGTTTTTCTTGCCTCGTTCTGTATTTTTTTCGTTTCTTCAGACTTTGTTGAAGAACGTTTTGAGGAATCGTCTGACATGGAAGATGACCAGAAAGAGGGTTCGAACAGTAAAAGGAGGATGGAGTGGTAAAAAGAGAAAAATCTTGAGAATATATAGTGAAATTTTTTATAACTGCAATATCGAGGGTGAGATGGTTAATCGATAAATTGCAACTACATAAGGAATTTCAAAAGTGAAAAAATATGTCAAACAAGGGAAAATACACCGTCACGCTTGTTTAAGAACATGTGTTGACGATTTAATCAAAAGAAACCGCTCTGAGGACGTGTGAATTGACCATTGGGATGCTTCACGATTAGCCCAATAGTCAGGGGACTAATGTTGATACCTGAAAAATGACCACTTATGGATAAGGGGGAGTTATTCCTACTAGATGGGCCCAAACCCATTATATGAAGACGCGGGGACTAATTCAAATTCCTTAAGAGAATATCCATTGAAACATGAGCACAAGGAGGGAATAAAAGGAGAATTTAAGGGTAACATTAAAGAGATGGCATCTTGGTAATATTAAAGATTTTATAAGGGTATGGGAAAAAAGGGGGTATAGGAGAAAGGATAATACTAAGAAAGCGGGGTTCTCTCTCTCTCTGATCTAATAAGGAAAGGTGTAGTCCTTGTTGTGACTAGGATTGGTCTCCCTTTACTCAATTTACCCTAAAACACTTCTAAAACGAGTAAAACCCGGTCTTATAGGATCTAAGCCTAGATTGTGTGAGAACTATATAATAAGACTTCCTAAGCTCTTAGAAGAGACAAAATACACTTTACAGCAAGGAGAACAAGGATTTAGGGCTTGTAGTTGCGATTGTTCATCACGATTTCTAGGGTTTGCTTATTTGCTTTCTTCTATATTTTCTATGGATTTTGATAAATACATTATTAACTAAACCTTTCTTATTGGTTAGAGATGTCGTCATAAGTCTAAAAAAATGTTTATTAATTGAAGTATTCATTCTCAAATGTTTATAATCTCTTCAATATCACTTATATTCCGTTATTAATCGCTATGTATGATTGATTGTCTGTTTATTTAAGTCATAAATTAGATGATTATGCATTGATATCTATAGCTAAACTAGGGTTTGAGATCCAGAATTGTCAAAAGATACTTGTTACAAGTAGCATAACATAGTTGTTAATGACGGGATGTTATAATGCAATTAAGTGTAGAAGCGTGACTAAGTTGAATATGTGTGGCTCTTGTGCTGGATTACTCCTCAACTCACAAAGACCTTTGCTTTTATTTAGTTAAACTTGAGTGGATATTGTGCCAAGTTATTCATTGAAAAGGATTCAAAGAGTGGCGCTTGTGCCTTGATGATAATAAGAGTTTTAACGGAGTAGGCCTACGATATGATGCTTCAGGGTTATTGATATTGAGAGAGAATGAATGTTCATTATGATTCAGTTGATAACATGTTGAAAAATGGACGATGAAACCTCTAACCAGTATTGTTTACCTTTGATATTCATTTTAATCTATTTGTTTTAATATAACTTAGTTATAATCATAATCAATACCCCCCCCCCCTGTTTACATAAGTAATCGAAAGTAATTGACAATCACATGACTCTCTGTGGGAACAAACTTGTTCTTATTACTATATACTATAATCTATAATTGTGAAGTAAGAACTTGAACTAATTTTGCTTGGATGACAACCTACCAATTTTTTTTTTGTCTTACTACATCTTAATTCCAGTATCATTATTTTGGTTGAAACCATTCTTATTACCATATTATTTTGTTTTATTATCATGATGAACTTTTTCTTATTATTGTGTTCTTATTACCATATTAATTTTAGTTTCATTATTTTTACAATTGTTATCTTTTTATATTCATAGTTAGTGAGTTATTTCATTAGTTAAGGCCATGGGAAATAAGAAATCTATAGAGAAGTTTCAAGCAACAAGAATTTGAGGAAAAGAGTTACAAATTGTCAACGTTCAACAAAGTTCAGAAGTTTATCATCAATAGTTGAAGCCGAAGACGAAGGAGACCGAAGATTTTCTTATTCGTTGTGAGAGTGGTGCTGATTATAGATCGGGTGAGAAGGTAAGTAAGAATTCCCATACTCACATAGTGGTTGATTTCCTTTCTTAGAGGTCATCAGAAAAAAAGGTTTTTTTCGTCCCACTTTTTTATGAGATAACAAAATATAATTCATAAGTTTTTTTTTCTTCCCACCATTCAACGTGTGCAGGATTTCTATATTCACTCCTTCATGCACACATGAGAACCATAAAGTGCATATTTTGAGTGAAACTTAATAAAATCCTATTGGTGAGGCAGAAGTCGAGGCGAAATGCTTATTCGATTGCTCTTGAGGATGGATTCTTTCATATGGTTGGTTTTCTCCTAACTCAAGGGTTAAGCATGAGAACAATGTTCTGGCATTTGTAACTTTTTATTATTAGTGTGCATAAACTTTATGTCCTCATAGCTCTTTGGATGCTTGTGACTTTGAAGTCGGAGTAGGTTTTGTAGGTATACATCTTGTAAACCGTCACGAGACTATAACTCATCCAATAGGAACACCTAGTGGTTTAAAGGTGTTACATATTCTAAGCGTAACTATATCCTCAACGAAAGGGAGTTGTTATATTTTACTTTAGGATAGTTTGTATTTGTAGTTTTCTCGAGGACTAGTAAAAGGCAAGTGTGGGGGAATTTGATAGGTGCATTATTTGCACTAGTTTGGTACTCTAATTCATTGCTTTTTTGTTAGTTTTCGTATCAGTATCCTTTGATTTGTTTGTTTTTGAGTTTCATAGGAGTTTTGAAGTGTGTTCAACCAAAGAAGGAGAAAGGAGTTCATTTCGACATAACTTGAACAAGGAAGTCAAGTGCTACAATTGGAGTTAGAGAAAGGACCAAATAGAACTCATTAAAATCTAATATTTCTTTATTCTATCTTTAAGGAAATTGAAACACGAAGACAATGATAAAAGATTGAGGTCATTCCGACACCGGACAAAGAAGTTATGGGCAAAACAAGATTGGAAGATTTGAGTCTACAGAGAAAGGTTCGGCTGGGAGTTTGAAAATTCAAGTTTTTGGAAGATTTTGCTGAGAGTTATTCAGTTAGGAGATAATTCAATGGTCCTAGCCGAACTAAAATATAAGTTTTGTACAAAGTTTACAGTATAGGTTCGGTTATGAGAAATTCCAATGAAGCTAACCGAAATTTAGAATTAATTTCGGCGAGAAACGAAGAATCCAGAGAGATGTTCGGCTAGGAAACGAAGAGTACATGAAAAATCTCGGTTAGGAACTTGCCCACCACGACCTAGCTAAACTTTTGACTGATTTTTGGCAATTTTGAGTTACAGGGTTCGGTTAGGAAGGTCACCAGGTTGCCAGCCGAACCCTGGACGTGTTGGGACGCGATTTGACTTCTAAAACGAGTAAAACCCGGTCTTAATAGGATTCTAAGTCCTATATTGTGTGGGAACTATATAATAAGACTTTCTAATCTCTTAGAAGAGACAAAAAACATTTTACAACGAGGTGAAGAAGGAGCTAGGGCTTGGAGTTGCAATTGATCATCATGTTTTCTAGGGTTTGCTTATTTGCTTTGTTCTATATTTTCCATGGATTTTGAGAAATACATGAGTAACTAAACCTTTCTTATTTGTTAGAGATGTAGTCATAAGTATGGAATATGTTTACTAATTGAAGTATTCATTCTCATATGTTCATAATTTCTTCAATATCGTTTATGTTCTACCTTTCATGACGCTATGTATGATTAATTGTTTGTTTATTTAAGTCGCGGATTAAATGAACATACATTGATATCTATATATAAACTAGGGTTTAAGATTCGGAATTGTCGAAATATTCTTGTTACAAGTAGCATAACGTAGTTGTTAATGACGGGATGTTACCATGTAATTATATATAGAAGCGTGACCTAGATTAAATCTGTGTGGCTCTTGCGCCAGATTACTTAGAATAACCTTAACTCACAAATACCATTGCTTTCACTGGGTTAAACTTAAGTGGCTCTTGCGCCAAGTTATTCATTGAAAAGGATTCAAAGAGTTGTTCTAGCGCCTTTGATGATAATAAGAATTTTTTCGGATTAGGCTTGCGATATGATGCTTTAGGGTTATTGATATTGAGAGAGAATGAATATTGAGTATGATTCAGTTGTTAACATGTTGGAAGATGGAAGATGAAACCTCTAACCAGTATTTTTTACCTTTGATATTCGTTTTAATCTATTAATTTTATTATAACTTAGTTATAATCACAATCAAAAACCCCTGTTTTCATAAGAAGGAAGTGTATCTTATTATAACTTAATACCCGGTATTTTTATTTCCCGTTTCGCGTTGAGTTTTACCCGATTTGGCTAACCTTGTTATTTCCTTTGCCTTAGCCTAGGTGGGTTGCTTGAATTAGAATATCTACAAGTTATATTGGAAATAGAGTCACCTAATTAGTTTTAATGAGTAAATAAAATTTAAGTGAAAATGAAAATATAATTAAAAGAATTAAAGAAATTATTAAATATGAGATTTTATATTAATATAAGGTTTATATTGAATTTGAGAAAAAACCAAAAAGGTTAGGGAAAGGGAGAAAGAGAGGAAGCTATGATATTTAGAGAAGAAGGCAATGGAGAATTAAGAGAAATCTGCGGCTAATAAAAAGGTAGAATGTTAAACCCTTTGTTTATTAGTATTTTTCTTTGGGTGTTTATTTCGTATGATTTTGTATTGTTAGGTTTCAGTAATTTATTCGCATAAATATATATATATATATATATATATATATATATATATATATATGATTGATGATCAGGCTTCTTCTATTGGTAGATAACATGATTAGGTATCTTTGGTTAAAATTTGAAAATAATCCACCGTAAATTCACCTTTGAATGTTTGTTTTAATTTAGATTATGATCTCTTAAATTATGGACAGTTTCGTTTTGCTATGGTTTCATGTGTTTAGGAAATCTAAATGATGTTAGAATGATTTGTAATCTTAACGAAAGTTGTATATATATATATAATATCTTTCATTGTGATTTGGATTTTCTCAATTTCTGGTTATTATGAATTTAACATGAATTGTTTGACAATAATATATAATCTGCCTAGTTTTTAGAATGTCATTGTAAATTCAATATATTTTGTTTGAGCCGTTGGTTTGTTGTGAGTTTTGGATATGTTGTTGTTGATTTATTCACATAGGTTTCTGTAAAATTTGATCACGATCAAATAAAGTAATCACTATGAAATATATAATATAATATGTTTGCAGTTAGTTAGTTTGATTAAAAGCTTAAAAGAAATTCATATTGTTTGTCCATATGTTGTTAAGCTATGGTTACTTGTATTGTTTGTAAAAATGATTTACAAATTGGAAATGAGTCCATGTTTTACCGTTAGATGGAACATGGTTTCATACTAACGACGGGTAATGATCCTCATGTAGGAAATTATGTTCATGACCATCAATGGCGGCTGTCTGTATCAGATAAGATATGTGGAGTACGATTCAAGCACATTCGTACCATTAACTCGTGTTGAAATCTAATTGGATAAATTATCTGAAATATTATTAATATTGTGAAGTCTTGTTTTGAAATCTTAATTAGATGATTTGTTAGAAACAATATTGTTATTGTGAATTCATGATTGAACAAATGAATTAAACGATTTGTTGAAAATAATACTTATGTGATAATCTTGTTGGTTGAATATATATATATATATATATATATCATTGATTGCTCGAAATCATGTTGTATACTCATGTTATATGTTATTTGACTCATTGTTACTGTTATGGATGTTTTTTGATTGGGAATGCACTCTACTGAGCTGTCATCTCACCCCAATTGACATTCTTACAGATTTCATGGAAGTTGGAAGTGAAAGCTAGAAATACCTAGCTTGATGATTTCTTTGTTCTCTTGTAATTCTTTGAAGTGTAAATTGATTTAAAATGTTTGAATGAAAATGTTTTTAAGGATGGTTAATGGATTTCATATGCTTCGATTCATGTTATGCAAAGTTTCAATTATGTTTGGCATAAAAAGTAAGTTAGGAGAAATATATACATTAGTCTATTTCCGACTCGTAATGCCTTGAGTTCGAATCTCCATATGGTTTGACCCTGGTCCAGAACTCGGGGTGTTACTGATCACCTTCCTCTTTGTGGGAACGAACTTGTCCTTATTACTATACTCTAATCTATATTTGTTAAGTAAGAGTTTTAATTAATTTTGCTTGGATGACAACTGACCATGATGCGTGTCGTAGGTGCACAAATTAATTCACTTATCTTCTACTCTAATAATAAATAATATAACATCAAATAAGATTCATTCCCACGAAGAGCGAGGAGTTCTAGTTGTCAAAAACGTACAAAGGGGTTTTTGTTTGGGTTTTAAAAAAATAAATAATAAAGCAATTAAGAGTAATTAAGATTCAAGCAATTAAGAGAAATATGATCGAGGAATCCTTCTCCGTTACTAAACAATCATTGAATTAGTTTACTCATATATTCTTCATTAATTCATCACATATTATCACCAACCGTAGGATAACAAGTACGCTTAATTATCCCAAAAATTCCTTATATCACTGGAAACTGGTACCCTTAGTCTCCATATTCTATCCGGCTGAACGACCCTGAAATACGCTCTCAAGGTGTAATTCAATAGAATCCTTTATGGTTTGTGAGTTTAGGTTTGATCCAGTAGTTAAACTCAGTAATCTCGGTCCACTTTCTAGTGTTGTTTTTACACGTGATTGCTCCACAGATTACCTCTGCAAGGTCTCACGTTCTTTACTTATGTAAGACATTATGATACAATTAGGGATTTCCCAACTCTTACTTGCTTTAGATCAAATAAAAAATTAATTTAGTTGGCCACCTAAGAAATCTATCAGTCAAGCATGAACATTTATATTAGTAAAAACAAACGATAATCATGTAAGGAACTTCAAATTAGTTTCATATAATAACTCAAATCATGTCTATAACTTAAAATTCATTATGAATCAATTAAGGGTTTAGCTACTCATGGATATAGAAGCACCCGTATAATACATAAAAGTAAAGAGAATTCGTTAGATGATGGAACCGCTCTAAACCCTAGCTTTTTCTCCTTGTGTTTTTGATCCCTTCAAAGACTTGCAAAGTTGTGTAAAAGGTGTCTTCTTAATGTCTTGGGAGTATCCTTATATAGTTCTCATGGTATCTATGGATTAGAATCCTTCTGAGCCATGTTCTTTTCAGAATAGAGTTAAAAGCGTGTCAAAAGTGTCCCAGAATGATGTCAGGTTCGGCTCACTCGCATATGACCTTACCAGCCGAACCTGACAAGTTATTTTTTCTCTAGGTGAGTGTCAGGTTCGGCTGATTTTGGGTGATGAATTACCATCCAAACTTCCTCCTGGACACTCTTGTTTTTGTCGAAAACATACTCCAAAGTTCAGCTCACTTCCTTGTTTCAATAATCAGCCAAACATTCTTCTGGATACTTTGTTCAAAATTCATTTATAGGTTCGTCTTGGTCAATTGGATCAACTTCTAGCCAAATAAATCTCTGTATACTTGTGCAAAAATTTGATTTTTAAGTTCCAGGTTGTAGATGGTTTTTGACAAGGATAAAATAGTAAAATTATCTCTCAAGACTCGAGTGTGAGAAAATATTAAACCTTAGGCAGGTGTTTATTATTGTCCTCTCTCAGGTGCTTATCCCTCTATTTCTCTATTTGTATGGCCAACTACATATACGATTAAAATTACTGAATGAATCAACATTCATTACTATACGAAATCATCAGAATGATACTGGTGCTTACTATGCCATTCCCAGACATTCTATAATTCTAAAAGTGAACTAATGACATGAAGATTCATTACCTAAACATCCACGAGGCAACCAAATGGTTCAGAGACCTAAAAAGGTGTTCTTTTACATTAAGCTCGTCAGGTGCAATTCTACACTTCATGTACAAAGTTGTGAACTGGGAGCAATTATTGATGAATTTAAGGATTATTTATATACCAAAATCTTCGTATGGATGTGTCATGGACCGAAAAATTCCGCCTCCGGCGCTATGCGCTGGGTAGGCCAGGCCAGAACTCCATGATGCGCGATTAAAAGATAGAAACCAGACCTTATAGCTCAATTTCTCGCTGGAAAATGCAGGTAGATATTTTCCTTTCCAAGTATGCTTTATAAGCATTATACTCGCAACGTAGTTTCCACATCATTCAAACTCACCATTGTTCTTCTAAGGGATGAAAGTTATACAAACGAATGGTGAATGCCTTTGGAAAGCATCATATACTTATGAGCATTGTCCAGGCCTAACTCATGCCTTAGACTAGCACCTAGGCCATTTCAGGCCTATTTTTAGCTTCATCAACTCTACTTCGACTAAGCATTGGGTGCATATACTGATCTTGCTCTTGCCAAGAGTGCAGCAACCAGGCATATTCCATTCATACCGAATAGCTTGATAGTAAGTATGAACATCCATCAAATGGAATGCAACTACCTCATCAAGTGCGGTAACAATCATCTCCTTGCATAACATTACCGATCCAGATGATATGAGTTACCAAAGCTTCGCAATCATCTCCTAATTAGATGATATGAGCGACAAGGTGTTGCACCTTAATGCATTGCATTGCGGCTGCCTACGTACCCAACCCGTACCTTGAAGGGATCAAACATGCCCGTAGTTCAACAAAGTGTCAATTCGAAAGGAACAAGCGACTTAAGCCTATTAATGCAAAGTCAATATCAATTCCAAACTTCATCGCAAGGCCAAAGGCCAAGCCAAGCCTAGTCTGTATAGGCCGAAGGACTTTCACAAGGTATGCACTAGCTTGTGCATAACTATTTCGATTTACTACGCAAATATGCGTTCTTGAGTACATAACACGATTGAAAGATGCTTTCGCATAATTCAAGCTTCATCGGTTAAGCTACAAGCATATTGATGCTTAAGCATCAAGTATGCTCCAGTATATAGGCCACATCGCATATATATATATGCATTACCGTTCATGCACATTCAAGCTTCATCGGTTAAGCTACAAGCATATTGATGCTTTAGCATCAAGTATGCTCCAACGTATAGGCCATATCGTATATATATGTGCATTACCGCTCATGCACATTCAAGGAAAGCTCCCTCCTTATATATGTTTTATTCGCATTTTTACAAATAAATAAAAGAAAGGGAAGTGACATCCATCGACTGCACTTAGGAAAAAACGCCAACTGGTTGGCGCCTCTAAGGCAAATCCACTAACTGGGCGCCTTTAGGAAAATCTGCTTTCTGGTTGGCGCCTCTAGGAAAATCCGCTAACTGGTTGGCGCCTCTAGGCAAATATGCTTTCTGGTTGGCGCCTCTAAGGCAATTCCGCCATCTGGTTGGCATAGCTAAGCATCATCGATTTCCAACCAACACCTCCTCCCTATGTATGTTTTATTTGCATTTATACAAGTGAAAAAAAAAGGCTTTTGATTTCTTTTAAAATAGCTCCGGTTTTTAGGGTGCTATTAGATTTTCGAGTTCTTAGCGTTTCTTCGGCGTTCTTGATCAATTTTTTGATCAAGTATGGTGGATCAATCCCATTCCGAACCTCGTAAAGTTTTAGTAAACCCTAATACATCTACAAATTCAAACAAACAATCGTGTTTAGATGCTGTGAAGAGACGAACTCATGTTCCGTCAAAAATAAATATTGAAAACCTATGCATGGCAAGGAAATCTGCTGGTCGTTTTATTATTGATATTCATGATGATATTTTTGATAGGGCTAAAGAGAAGATGAAGTTTTCGCTGATAGGTAGGTTGGATTTTAGGGATTTAAATTTTTTAGAAGTTAAAGCTAGCTTGCTTAGTCAAGGGAGATTAACAGGTTCGCATCAGTTTATCCCAATGACTAAAGTTTTTTTCACCATAGCTTTATCTAACGAATATGATAAAAGAAGAGTTTGGAGAGATGGTCCGTGGTTTGTAGGGGATCAAGCATTACGGGTTTGGGATTTTGATCCTAACTTTAATCCAATTAATCAAAAAAAATCTAGATCCTTAGTTTGGATTCAATTGCCTGGTTTGCCTATTGTTTATTGTACTGAAGAGATTTTGATGTCAATCTGTACTGCTTTGGGTACGCCTGTTGTTGTGGATTCAAGAACCCTAAATAAGGAATATGGTTATTTTGCAAGCGTTCTTGTGGATGTGGACTTTGCTAAGGATATTCCAAAGGATATTCAGGTCAATGCTGGTGGATATGGTTTCTTGCAAACAATTTTGATTCCTAAGAAGCCAAAATATTGCAAGAATTGTAAGATGGTAGGGCATGTTTTCGCTGAATGTAAAGAGGTGAAAGAAGTTGGGAAAGAGAAGCTGGTTAGTGGTACTAAGAGTAAAACTGAAGCTAAACCTGAAATTCAGCGTAGTACTGTGACACAACATACTGGTAAGGTTGCTGAGAATGGAACTGTCTTGAATCCAGGTTCAGTGGGAGGTGATAAGAGTAATAAATTTGGCGGAGTTCAGCAACTTGGTGCTGAGGAAGTGATCAAGAAAAAATTAGCTGATAATATTAAGAAGGAGGAGGAGGCAAAGTTGCTTGTTGATACTCAATGGGCTCGTGCTATGAAAGAACAGTTAGATTATGAAAAGTTTCTTGATGCTGAGAAGGCTAATATCCCTGAGTCTTCAAATGCGGCAACTCAACTGAAGGATGATGCTGAGATGGTTGGGAATATGCAAGCTGATTTGGATGCTAGAATTATTAATGGTAAGACTATTGATAGTGTTGTTAATGTTGAATTAGAAGAACACTGGAAAGAGACTCCTTTTGTTACTCAAAGGAAGAAGTGAAATACCAAGCCTAGAAGGGTCGGTAAGACACCAACAGATTCTGGTGGAAATGGGTATTAAGTTTTGGCGAAGATACTACTGTTGATGTTGATGATGATAATGCATCTGAAGAGGTTGATTCTGAAATTTATGCGGATAATCAAGCTTCAACAAAGACTAATACTGGAAAGATAGTTTGGGCAGATGAAGCTGAGATGGAGGATAAAAGGAGATTGTTAGAGCAAGAAGCACAGAAAGCTGCGGCTTTGGTAGTTAAGGATGAAGTTGAGCAGTTAATTGGTACAAGTTTGGTTCCTAAGAAGGTAAATAAGGTGAAGGAAAATAAGGTTGCATATGAAATTGATGGTGAAAAGGTGGTTAAGACATATTCTGTAAAGGCGTTACAAAATGATATTCAGAAAATTAATGGGAAGTTAGTAAAAAAGGGCAAGGAGGGGCCAAAGCCTCCAACTTATGACGAAGGAGATTCAGAGGATACTGATACTAGGGCACCCGTGAGGAGAATCGATTGGGCTGAAGAGGCTGAGCTTAAAGATAAGAGAAAGAGGTTGGAAAAAGAAGCTCTTCAGGCAGCTAAACTTGCGGCAGGAGTTGAGGAAGTACAACTAGTTATTCAAGCAACGCACAAGAAGATTAAAAAGAAGAAGGATAATAAAGTGGCTTTTTAACTGACGGTGCAATCAACTGAAGTTAATTAATGCGAGTCTGAACAGGCTTATCGAGAGATTAATTCTGCAGCAGACAATATGGCTAAGCGAGGTTGTCTTTCGAATAGTGGGGAAAGAGTAAGGTATTTGGGTAGGCCGGGTTATCTTAATTTTTTTTGAGGTGCCGGACAAAATGTACTTTCAATTAGTTATTTTGCTTTCTTTCCTTTTAGGAGCCTTGTAGCTCCCAAGTTTTGTATCCTCTTTTTTGTAGCTCTTTTTTCTTTAATACAATGGGACTTAACCAAAAAATATTGCATTTATACAAGTGGATATAAGGAGGATATATGGCGTTCATCTACTGCACTTTCTAATGATGCATTCTCAATCATGCATCACGGTATAATAGTGCATTAGCATTATGATGCATTCTCGGTACGCAACATTGGTGATGCGTCGGAAAACCGACTTTGTTTTACCGCAAGCGCACAGTGTCGAAAGATGTAGACAATAGCAAATACGGTTCGTTCCCACGAGGAGTTTGGATTAAAATATTTTTTTAGATTTTTTTTATAAAGAATTAAATTAACTAATGAATTAAAATTATTTAATAAAGTTTTAAAAACAGTACGAGGAAAATGTTAAGGTTCCGGGAATCCGTTGTAGGTCAGGGTTTAATTGTGTTCGTCACATAGGGTCTCAATTTTACTCATGTACAGTATCAAATCTAGCTACTAATACACGGAAGATTTTTAATTAAGCACTAAAGAAAGAATTTTTGAAAAGAATTGTTTGTTCTCAACCTAAAGTAGAATTTCGAAGTACTAAATATACGGGGCATAAAGAGTCAAAGAATATTCATAAAACAATTTAATACGAGGTTTCAACGAGTCCTTCTACTAATCAAACAATGAACTATACGTGGCATAGAACATGAAAAAGCATTAAGACAGTAAAACGTTGAGAGAGAGACAAATTAATAATATTTAGTTCATACAGTTGTAAACCCTAATTTCGAAACACAAATAAAACCATCTCTACAAGTTCATCCTTTCGCCCTAACAAGGGAATTAGCCCAACATGGCTTTCTCAAAAGCCATACAAATTAATAATAAAATAAATACAAACTAACCCTTGTTCCAGCTTCTCTAATTTTCTGCCCGTAAAGCTTCTGTATCCGGAGGTATTTTCTTCTCTGTGAAAAGTTGTTTTTTTTTTTTAAATTGTATCTAGGCTTCCCTTTATATAGGCTTTGGTAACCTCCTCTTGATCCTCATC